>LPNX010840821.1:415020-496911 GCA_001517045.1 Pseudotsuga menziesii | reverse complement strand
CAAGAAGTTAGAAGGTCCGAGTTATTATTCCTTGTATTTGAGGTCCAATAACTTGTTATATTTTACTCATCTATTAGATTTGTGTCACAATTTCACTGTATTTTTATGGTGACCTTTTCTCAGTGAGAGCTAGAGCCAGATATGGCAGGCTAGAGCTAGATATGGATATGATCCAGTATATGGACAGTCTACAAGAGTGATCATTGATGTTTTGCAACTATATGAAAGAGCCAGCATGGTCGGTATAATTAAGTCCTTAAATTCTGAAAAAGACAATAAAAGGTCCATAACCTTATCCAAACTTGCACCATCATGTGGGGCTTGCATCCCAAATGTTTCTAACATGAAGGGAACTAAAGCTCCCCAAACAACGTACTCTTTGATGCCTATATCACCATCCAACAGAGAGAAAAATTGTTTGCAAATTTCTTTGCCAATAGGATTAAGTAATTCTACACGTGGAGTAACTCTCTTCAATCTTCTCAACTTCTCTACTGAGGTTGAAGTACTAGGATCCTGGCTATACAGTTTGACTAGCCTTGCTAAACATTTTAGCAAGTAGGTAGCCAATTCTGATACAAGCGCAACATGCTCTCCATCCTTTGTCTTGGGGGGTGCTTGGACACATTCCAGTTTACTGAACTCTAGAATTACAATGAACAGAAGTAGCAATGCTTGCATTCAAGAGTCTGCTGAATATAAATGAAATGATAATGAACACAGAAAAGACAGCATGCACACAGTAACACTGGCATTTACATGGATAAAACCCTCTTCGGAAATAAAATATTCATTGGGAAACTGATACTCTTCTTTATTAAAGTATATTATTGATTACAGAGCTCTCTATCTCAGATTCATAGTGCATTTGGATACTGTGACTGCATACTGATGGTCTAGAGTCTGCTACAACGTTTCAGCTGTGAATTACTCTATTTTTCTTTTTCTGCTGGGAGAAGAATGGTCTCTTTTCTTTTCACCCTACGTTTCTCCCTTGGCCAGTAAAATTGTGGGTCCACTACCCATCTATTGTTAGGTAGCTATGCTAACATGTCATGTTGACTGGGCTTATGCTGCCTCCGCATTTATTATGAGTGTTCTTCAATCAATTGCCTGTGGTGTGCTTGTCAATAAGAAAGGAAATATATTTCATTATCATTTCTGCATCTATGCCAATTGAGTATGGAGGTCAAAATTTAATACCTGATTGGTAACACTTTTGTATATGGCATTTATTAAATGTGGGTACAACTGCTGTGGGATATAGGTGGACGATTTACATTTACTATTTTGGGTATCTAACTATAACTGTATATAATGTTCATAGTTTATGATATTTGCCAAATTTTAAATTAGATATGGATATGGAGGACAATGCAGGGCCTGGATGCTCATCACTTGGGTATGGAGCATTTATGGAGCATGGTCCTTTCAAACCTGGAGGACCTAATGGAGAACTTTTGCGGAAAAATAAATACTCTTGGAATATGGGTAATAGTTCTATCCAATATATGTTTTTTCTTGTATTGATTAGTATTTTGGCTTTTTAGATTCATCTTTTTAATTCTGCAGATATAAAAAAATTATACCATTATCAAAAATCAGATGTACAGGCTGTTTTCCTACTCAAAAACGAGTTATAAAAAGCCTCTCCCACTCTTCATCCTCCTGCTGTCTATTTTTCATGATGGATTTTGAATGGTCTAGATCTGTTACCACTTCTCCTTTATTATCTTCTTGCTCTAAAGGTTTCACCATGAAAGTTTTTCCTTTGTTTCTGCATTCCTCCTTTCAGCCTGAGGGTTTTATTCTTGTATTGATTATTATTGCATTTGGCCACCCTGAGGGCTCAAACACAACTAGATGCTTACTAACTATATGCATGATTTATTACAAGCTCTCATGCAGATCGAAAACTTTGAAGAACCTTAACAAAGATGTTTACTAGATCAGGGTCAAGATGGATGTCGGCTAGTTTTCTTGGCCCACCCATGATGTAGAGAGCCTTAATTTTTTCTCATGGTGGCTTGGGTGGTCCCTTTTCAATTTTTGTTCTTCAAGGTCATAATTACCATGTGAAATCTTATTGCTTCTAACCTGTGATATTATTGATGACAGAAACAAACATGCTATATCTAGAGAGCCCAATTAGTGTTGGATTTTCTTATTCCTACAGTAGTTCAGACTACCTATATTATGATGATGCAATGACTGGTATATTATTTTCCATATTTCTTTCAGATTGCTGCAATTGAATATATCCTTAATATTGATCATGGGACTGTAGTTTCTTGGCAATATTGAATAAGATAAAAAATGAGAAAGAAGTGCCATATAATGCAGCTCAAGACAACCTAGATTTCTTCTTGAATTGGTTTGAGAAATTTCCAGAGTACAGAGGTGTAGACTTTTACATAACAGGACAGAGTTATGGAGGTATGACCCACTATTCCCACTTGTTCATTTAAACTGTGTAAGGCTATCCATGTTGATTGATGTAATTTTGTTGAAGACTACCCATGTTGGTTTGCTATAATATCGCAGGACACTATGTGCCTCAATTAGCAACTCTTGTGCTGAATCACAACAAAAAGATGAACATAAATCCCATTCAACTGAAAGGAATTGTTGTATGTCTCTTCTTCCACTATTTGGATTCTTTCAAAGGTTTAGAGATTTTGTTTACCTAAAGTTTATGTAATTGTGACATTCATTAACTACAAAAGGTCAAGCATGATCTATTTCATGTTAACCTTGTGAGGTTTATATCATGGGTAGTAATCTTAATCATTGATCATTGGAATACTTTCTAGTGAAGGGTAATCTTTTCAACAAAATTCATGCATGACTTCAAATAGATA
Source organism: Pseudotsuga menziesii (assembly GCA_001517045.1). NCBI lineage: Eukaryota > Viridiplantae > Streptophyta > Pinopsida > Pinales > Pinaceae > Pseudotsuga > Pseudotsuga menziesii. The sequence goes on along the minus strand of LPNX010840821.1, from coordinate 494,050 downwards.
ATTGTTTTCAATTCTAATCATTTTTTTTCCAAGAGAAAAAAGTGTAATTTCATTCATCTATTGAGATCAAAATTACATTTTGTAGGTTCACTGTATCAGTGAATTGACCAAGTCCTATAAAGCATAGGTTCCATTGATGAGACTTTTATGTCTACTTTCAAAATGCATAGAATTAACCATTCGGTTTTTCAAAAATAAAGAGTTCTGTCCCACCGGACTACTTTGTTGTTACATCTTCGGATGATAATGCAAAAAAGAAATATAAAGCTTACATAATGTTTTTGAGTACATTCAGAAAAAAACCAGAGATTCAATCCATATAAGGTCTGTGATAGTATTCAAAGATCTGTCCATCCCTTTCTTCTTTTACTTTCCAAATGCCAAAGTCCAGGAGCAGCCCTTCTTTGGATGCCTGGTCCGCTTTTTGGTTGTTTTCCCTGTACACATGCCGGCAGGAGAAGGAATCAAAAGTTTGAATGATTGCCTGAATAGATGTAAGAATATTTGCAAGTCTAACATTTCTGCACACTTGTACTTGTTTGGTCCAGTTGATAACATTCATAGAGTCCCCAAGAACTATCAACGGTTTTATACCCTTCTCTGTAGCAAAGATAAGAAGGAGTTTTAGGCTCATAATCTCAATAAAATTATTCATACCCGCGCCCAGACCCATGGTAAGTGCAAAGAAATGTGTATCAGACATGTATAAAAAAGCCTCTCCTCCGCATAAATCATTTTGGGCTGCTCCATCAAAGAAGCCCCACGGGTGAGTTTTGTCTAGTTCATAATCCAAATTCCTTCTTTGATTAGCAGCCCTAACATATTCAGGGAGTGCTGTGTAAATGCCCACCATTTGTGCACTGGTTATTTCGGGGACAAATGCTTTGTCCTAGAAAATAGCCCCGTTCCTTGCCAGCCAAATCCCCCATATAACTAACAAAGGTTCAGTTTTATATGTGAGACAGATCTCCACCAATTTTCCCACGCACTGTTCACAGAATTTCCTTCCCAATGAAAGGCCATCCCTACCAGCCTCAAGCATTATTTCCATACAGTAATCGTGAAAGGGCAAGAAATGAAAAGATGAGTAATCGATTCCAGTTCCTTTTTGCACAATACACACCAACCAGGGCCCTGAAAACTTATTTTCTGTAAAATGTCCCAGGTCGGAACCCTATTCTCTAAGACACACCACATAAACAGTCTTGCTTTTGAAGGACACTTTAGCTTCCAAAGAGGGCTCCACCACCATACCTCCTCCCTTACCCCAACCTCTGCACTTAAATTTAAGTAACCTGCCTTTGGAGTATAAACCCCTTCTGGATCCAAGTCCCAAATCAAGACATCCTCCTGCTCCGAGATCTGAATGTTCAATTCTAATCATTTAATTCTTGAAACGTAAACTATCTTTTTGTTGAGAGATTGGGCATTTCAGATTGAAACAACGAGTTATTCTCATGGGTTTTTTGTTATATCCCAAGAGTCAAGTCTAATCTTTGTGTTTATCTACAAGGTTCTAATCCTTTGTAGTGATGACATTTACTTTTCCCTTAAAATTGATTGCAGATGGGAAATCCCTTTGTTGACATAGAGATCACTACAGAGATTCCTCCTCCCTATAGGAAAATTAGCATCTCTGTCTTGTGGTACTTAATTTTTATTTCTTAGGTCTAACTATTGATTTTGATTACTACCATAAATACATTTTGTAATGGCTAACACTAAAATTGCATTAGGAAACTCCAATATAATCAAAGGAACAGGGGGGCCAATGTTATACCAATTATATATGATCTTCTTAAGGCTGGTATACACATAACACTTTGCAGGTAAATCATATCTTTGAAAGAATTATTAATAATACTATTATGTTCCAACATTGGATGGACTAAAAAATCAAATGAAATCCACAGTGGAGATCAAGATGCAAAGGTGCTATTTACAGCCACAAGAACCATTGCCAATAACCTGGCCAAGGAGCTCAACCTATCTACAGTTATTCCATATGGTCCTTGGTACGATCATAAACAAGTGAAATCTTGTCTTTGTTATCCAAGAATTGGTTATATGCGCACACACACACACATAGAATACTGATTAAGATTCAAATTGGGCAGGTGGTAGGATGGACTCAAGCATATGGACATACAGTGAAAGGAAAACAAGAGAGTATTTTAACTTACACAACCATCAGGGGTGGAGGACATGAAATTCCATATACAAATCCATCTGAAGCATTGACTTTGTACAGATATTTCATTAGAGCATTGCCTTTTCCTTCTTCATAGATGGCGTTTAATGGAAGCCAGATGCACTACTTCATTATTCTTATATGAAAAAGATTTGTAGCTTGTATGCAAAGCCAAATGCGGTACTTTATATGTTAATACAACTTCCTTTGTTCTTGCACGACGTGTTGTTCCTTATTTAAAAATATTGTCTATACTTGGAGCCCTTCATAAGAAAAGCAATAGATCCCAACCCCTCTAATCAAATAAAACCCAAACCTACAAAATATCATGCCTTCAAAATAATGGGGAATGAGGATAACCTAAGAACATGGGAGGAGACCAAGCTTCATTCCAAAGCCAAGGGAGGTCAAGAGGCATCTAAGGCCAAAGAGATGAATCCAAACACAATCATCTCTTCTTCAAACCCACTTCCCTTAGCTTGCATGCCATTTTTAGCATGCATGATAGGAAGGAGTTTATCAAGTTCTTAATGAGGTTTCAGTCATTAAAAGCCATTTCAATTTAACTCTCAAATGAGCACAATATGATCACATTGCAAATCTCAATAATTATGCATAAAACAGTTTTTTAAACATGGGGATATGTCAAATGTTTTCTTTATGGAACTTACATACATGTAGATTGGTTTCCCCACTGTAATCATTCTTTTTCTCTCGATGCCTCCTCAATCCAAAAGACTTATCTCTGTCAAAATCCGCAGTATTTGCATGTTATGTAAATTCAGAGTATTCTCGTCCTCTAGATCAAGCGTTTAAATTAGAAAGAGGAATTGTTAAAGTGGCAGCATTCACAGTTCTCAGATATGCTTCATTTGAACGGGTGTAATCCAATATGGTTTTGAAGAACAAGAGCAATTCTTCAGCCCAAAGAAATGGGATAATAGCCCAATGACTTCTTAATTCTTACAGCTCTCCAGTAATCTGGCATTTATATTTTATTTTATTTTAAATTAGCATCTGTCTTTGGGATCAATAAATGCGTTATTCTCAAATAGGACTAATTATAAACCATGCCATATTAAGAGTTTGAGTGCATTCTTTGTCATAGATATAATATTGTTTTGGTAAATGCAGGGGAAGCTGTGGGAATGGTTTCTTTTCCTATGAAAAATGATACAAATTATTGGGCATCACAAACATCGCTTTCAAGATTCATGCAAAAATTTTCTGCTAGAAGTGCCCATACATTTGGCTTACAGCCATTAAAGAAAAGGGTAAGATATAATAATCCTAATGTTTCAACTTGGGGTAATTTTTATGCAATTTCTTTGTTTGTCATTTGACATTTTGGATGTACATTTTTTTTATGTTGCAATATGTCATTTCCAGTGTGATCCAAATGATGACGGGATTGAATGTTCAAATTGTGGATTAATATCCCTCACTACTTTCTACTTCATTGCTGAAGGAGATAAGAGCTTGAAAGGGGACTCCGGGAATAGATTTAGCAATGGTGAAATTGGTTTGATGGTTGGGCTTAGCCCAGAAGGTCCTTGGATGAGTATAAGTTCTGTCTTACCTCTATCTACAATTCCGAAAGAGCTGAATGGAACTTTTGGTGTTGAAGTTGTAATGCAGAAGGGTCAGAAACATGCAATTTTACGAAGTCTTTTCAGCATTGTGAATAATACAGATATTACTCTCGAAGTCTGTGTATGCCCTCTCTCTCTTTTAAATAGTACTGATGTTCAACTAAGTTCTAATACAAATAGGCCTGTTGTGGAAACCGAAGAGATATTTGAGAACCAGCGCTATAATCCACTTTTAGGATGGGGCAACAAACGGCCTGGTCTTCTCATGTCAAATTATCCAGGCCGTTGGAGTAGAAATGACTACTCCTACTCTTCTAAGGTGAATACAAGGAGGATATGGAATTGTTGCTTCCTGTCTTGTGCCAAAGTTGTTTGGGACTTGCTCCCAGCCCCATCCTTTTTGAAACAGGCCATTTGGGTGGGGCAGAGCATAGTGAGAACAGAACTCAGGTGAAAGCTTAGTAATCCTTGTCGACCTTATCAGCTTGATAGTCCGCTAACCTCACTAATCAACCAAGGGCCTGTAGTCATTTCTTCTTTCTAAATCTGTTTGAGCTTTGTATTAATACTAAAGCAATTGTAAGTGATATTTGTAGAATTACATAAACATGACAACTCTATTGGATAGGACTTTGTCTATAGAAGTTGTTATTCATTCTTTCCCCAACTTGATATCTAAACTGAAAAACAGAGCTAATAGACATGCACTTATTTAGTTCATCTTTATGTACGCTTTTTAGTTTTGCCCTATACAAATCTTGAGGATGATTGACACTATTAGGCAGTCTGTATGTTTGCTCTCTGATGGACCATAATTTAAATCTCTATCAGCAATGCTTATCAAAGTAATATATTTGGACCCTACCACAATGTGAGGGTAATTTTTATTTTTTTTAATTTCAAAAACCGTCGCTTAAGCGACGGCTACAGGCAAATTTTTTTTTTTTAAATTTCAACCACCGTCGCTTAAGCGACGCCTGCAGGCAATTTATTTTTTTAAAAAGATGTCTCTTAACCGATGGTTTTGGTAGGTGTCGCTTAACCAACGGTTTTTAAAGGTGTCGCGTAACCGACGGTTTTTAAAGATGTCGGATAACCGACGCAAATCCACCAACGCTTAAAAAAATTTCATAGTGTCGTACATGCGACAGGGAAGTGTCAAAAATCCGACAAAACAACCGTCGGATTTTTGGTCGAAATGTAGTAGTGATATAGGTTCTAAGAGTTAGAACGATCTCACGGTTAATGGACAAAAAGATGGAAAAACAAAATAGTTCATCTTTCAGCCATCCACGGCATAGCATTTGAAAGTCCCACCAATCTTTCTCCAACAGGCAAACAATAACTCTTTATTGCAAAAAAAGTAGTTCTTCTTACAATATTGCTTTACATGTCCAACTAGGAAAAAGCCCCTTTTCCCTCTAAGTCTTCTACATTTATACAAAAAGGGTGAGACTGTTGGGCCGCCCAAAAGTGACCTTTGGGCTTCCCAACTTCTCGCCTCCCACTAGTTCTTCTACCTCAAGTATTTACAACCATTACATATTACAAAAAATGACCAATCCTTTACGAGGAGGGTCCCACTTGGGTGTCTAGAAACTTCTTCCACGCCAAAGCTTCAAAGGCGATGCCTTCAAAGGCACAAGGTTCCAGAAACTGAATGTTGATTTCAAACTTTGCAGCTTGGTTCTTTATAGCCTCAATCCTGGTCGCACTCAACCGAAGCTGTTCTTCCAGAAGCTGAACACTAATAGAGGAGTGATCGACTTCACTCCTTAAGATCTGCTCATCCAGGGATTTAATCTGATGTACTCTTGCCTCCTCCTCGTGATATCTCTTCTGCAACAACTCCACAAATGAGTTGTGATCTGGGAAGACATCCAGTCTCTGTTTGGCCTCTATTTGGCAGCGGTTGTAGGTAATAAGGAGCCTTCTAAAAAACTCCGTGCATGCTCCTTTCATCTTTTTCACGGATTTCTTGAAATCCTTCATGGTATTTATAGCAAATTCCAATAAGTCATAATCTCGCTTGAGGGCCTGTTGATCCTTTGCTGGCAGCTCTGCTGGAGTTTCTTCATTGTTTTCCATCCTTGCCATTCTTGCAGTCAGGACTTCAAGAACGTCCTGAGATCTATCCACAAAGTAAGAGGAGATCTCCAGGATTTCCTCCAATCGGCCATCTACCTGCAGCACTTTGCACCTCTCTTCCTCCATAGCAGTCTATAGCTCCAGCATCTTAGCCTTTTGGGCCAAGACATGCTCCTTCAACAATTGGAGTTTAACCTGATGCTCCCTTGCTTCCTCCAGAGCAGTTGTCAAACAAGAAATCTGCTCTTGATGTTTCTTTTCCTGTTCTTGGTTGTGCATCTAACTGGCCTCCAAGATGATCTTTTGCTGCTCTTCCAGCTCTTCTACCTTTTCCAGTAGTCGTTCCTTCTCCATATTTAGCTCTTGGTATTCTTTATGCACTTTCTCCAGGCACTCCTGCGTAGTTTCCATAACTTGTCTCTCCACTTGGAGGAGCTGCAGTTCATTCTTTAAGGCTCTCGTCTCTTCTTTCATGTCCTCATACTTTCTTTTCAGCCTATTGCTTTCTTCTCTTTCTTTTCTCAAGGTGTCTTTCAATTGAGCAGAGGACTTCTTGGATAGCTCCAAGTCTATCATGATCCTATCCACATTATCCTCTGAAGCTTGGATTAATGCAGCTCCTGCTCTGATGGTGAACCTTGGGTCTCAGTATGTTCCCAGCACGACGAGCGTATCTGTTATCATTTTATCAAGCAGACTTCCTATTTCAATCTTCCTTTCTGTTCTCTTCATTATTCTCTTTGTTTCCCTGTCATAGAAAACAGTGTTGAAATCAGGGATCTCTTCCCCTTTTTTCTGTACAAAAGGAACCAACTTGAGAGTGGGGACCATGGGTGTGCTGGCAGTAAGTACTTGTGGGTCCTGCACCATGAGATTCTCCACATTCTGGGTCTGTCCTCCAGCTGTATCAGAGGCTGAATATTATGTCTGTGTCTGTGTCAATTTTATCCTCTCTGCTTCTTGCTTCTGTAGCTCCTCATCGAGCTTCTTTTTCTTTTCTTCTTCTTCTTTCCTTGCACCTTCTTCAGCTTTTCTAGCTGCCTCTTGCGCAGCTTTTCTTTTTTCTTCTTCTTCTGTGTGCAGCCACCCTGTGGCTTCTTGTGCGAATCTCTGGGCTTCCTCATTTCATCTCTGGGCTTCTTCCTCAACTTTCGCTTGTTCATCTCCCTTCCCACCTTTGGTGGTGATCTTGCTCTTGAATCTTCTCCTCAAATCTATTATGTTCAAGGCACTTCGGAAGACAGATTCTTCCCTATCCCAATGGTGGGTGTACTCAAAGTGGACATTGTTTTCTTTGCAATGATCGTCCACCTTGCTGCGAGAATCATTTCTGTGGAAAGGCATCTCGCCAAAATGAAACCTTTCCAACTCTTCTACAAATTCATCAGCTTTCTTCACCGTAGTGAATCTGTAACTTCCCAGCTTGAAGGGAAAAGGAGGATAAGCATCCTTCTTATGCTCGAACAAAAAGCTCCCTATGCCAACCAAGAATACTTGCCTAACAACCTCCTTGTGAATGATGTAGTCAGCAGCGTACTTGGGCAGCAGGTAGGGTGCTCTTAAACCTCCAAACATCTTGAAGTAGAGGCCATTTTTGGTTAAATAATAATCTGCATATTCCTCCATTACTTGCAGTGCCTCCTCTGACATACAATCACACTCCTTCAGGAAAATGAGTGTGTATAAGGGCATGATGAATTGTTCACAGACTTCTCGGTAATGGTTGTGATACTTGTGTGCCCACAGTGGTTTATAGGTAGAATAGATAGGCATTCTTTCCCTGTCCCAGATGCACCTGAGGCCGGGGAAAGGCTGATTGCACAATATACAGTCTACAAGTATGGAACTCATATAGAATTCAGATCTCTTTTGGGCCACTCCTCCCAAGGCCGCGACCATGCAAGCTGAAATACTATTTGATACAATGATGGCCCAGTTGAAAATTGTCCCCTGTGTTGCAACATAAAAAATGATGGGCATCCATTCCAGTTTGAAGAGCCTACCATGGGCTCTCCCAAAAATCCTATTAAGCATTAAAGCTATGAACCTATATGGGGTCCTTAAGCTAGCTATATCATAATCACCCGTTACCATGTTTCTGAAATGTTTTCCAGGCAACAACATTCTTTTCATAGTCTCAACAAGGTCCATTCTAACTTTGTTTAGCCATCAGATAAAAACACTTATTCTTCTGGCAGGTGATAGGCTAGAGCCACATATCTGGGGCTATAAGCAGCATAGCCCTATTTTTCAGCATTCTCCGGGATCATTGTTGTTACATCTGCCCGAGGCAGAATCCAACCAATTACTTCAGAACATGGGAACAACTCTGGTCTGGTGGCGATCTTCATGAGTGAAGATCTCTCGATATTAGCATATATGCTTTCTTCTTCCAGGCCCATATCAGGAACTTCTCTGAGCATGATCAGCCTGTAAATTTCCCCCCACGGGTATTCAGGTTCGACACCAGATACACAATTAGTGTCCTCATATATGTATTCAGTTTTGGTCACAATTTCCACCTCAGGCTCCTCCTCGACCACAGGGGCCTTCTTCTTTTGCCTCTAGGATATTGTGAGTTCGAAATCTTCCTGCCATACATAACATTGTAAACATTAAGCCATTATCGGCTAAGTTGCAAACAATGTGCAGCTTTTACTCTTTCTATGGGTACCATGACAGCAATTAGTTAATGAAGCAAATATATGCAAAATTATTGTAACACAATGTGCAGTGTTCAGTAACTTTGTCTATGTCTAGCATGATGGAAAATAGTTATACGTGGTAAAATGTGCAAGCTACCACTGCTTTCCATTACCAACAATTCTAACAATATAATCGGGCGGGAAAAAACATCTACATTAACATGACTAAAACTTCCGCTCTCTGCGGTGCCATTATCATTCCGCTGCGAGAGACAGATAGGGGAAAATACATAAGATTTCAATGGTGCTCTAACAAAACCATGCCCATACAATTCTGACCAATAAACTATATGCAGTGACATATTCTCTTCCACCGGCTTGGGGTTCGAAACTGAGTGAGAATGGGGTCGCGCGGAACCACGTAGGAAAAACGGCTGGGGATAAAATGACACAGGTAGCACAAAATGGGAAAAATAGTACAAGCCCCACAGGGAAAGGCCATGGAAAACCTATTCCTACCCACAACATCATCACACAGGGCGGATTGGTGCAGACAGCATAATCATTCGTCTACACCAAACCCCCTTACACTAAGCACAGGGCCGCATAACAAACGGCAGTGGGAAAAACTACCATGGTTCAAAACGCTCGCACTAACAGTCATGATATGACCCCCCCCCCCTTTACTATATATGCATGTAGCTAACGAGGTGAAGAAAACGACCGCAACAAAAATCTAACCGTGGACAAAAATCAAAAAATGCTTCGAACGGAATGGGGGTAGGGCAACAACGAGCCTACCTGGAAATGATGCATAACCGGTGTGGAGAGGCCTATCGAGCTTCACGGTTGAGACACCTGTACCACGTGTACCGAAAACAGGGGACCGGGCGAGTGCGAGCGGACGACAGCACGTGATAACGACAGACAGAATGACAATAGTCGCAAATCGAATAGAATAATAAACATGTCTGCTCAGCATATATATATATATATATATACAAATGCAAGTAGTGGGGAAAAACTAAAGGATCGGACGACGGAAGACAAACTGATCGGAAGTCAAAAGTGTATTTCTTTCCGCAATGGCGGATGACCAAAATGTTAACCTATCCGTGGGATAACAGAGAAATCAACAATGACGTGCATCGGAACCTTACATCATCGGAGCGGAAGCGAAACGAGAGCCGCAACAGTGGAGCCGTGAAGGATAAATCAATCCGCAATGGGTAACTTCTGAATCGAAAGACAAACGATTAAACATTGGAAAGGTTAGCACTTCTTTCATTCGCAACGGCGGAACCGTAAAGAATATCACCGTCCGCAATGTCAAAGCATGAGTCGGAAGACAAACGACTAAACATTGGAAGGATAAAGCTTTCCGCAACCTCAACGGCAGAAGCCCAAGACTTACGGGATCGGAGAAAATATCAAAGCAGGAGTCGAAAGCCAAAACAGTAATCGGGAGAGTTAGCAGTTTTCCATCCACAACTACGGAAGAAGAAGTAATACAATTTCCGATGTAAAACCAAAAAGCAGCTGATGTGAAAACCAACGTATCAGAGAAAAGTAACGAAGCCCAAACCGATTATCCATCCGCAACGACGGGGGAAAAATACAAATACACTTCCAATTCAGTCATGCTGAAAACACATTTAAAAGCAACGACGAAATTTGATCAAACAGTGGAATGTTTCAAACGTTAGAGGAAGAATCGAAGCCAGTGGTATATCAATCCAAGCACTAGACAATCCTTCTGAAAAAATCATTAGATGAAATTAAAGAAGAAAATCAAACTAATCCAAAGCAAATGAGGGTCCTGAAATTTTTTGGAATTTTGGGAAAATGTTGCAGCTGCAACAATTGGCGACTACCTGGTGAACCCCATATTTCTGAATTAACTCCTTACCAGTGCAAGACCGTCTGAACAAAAGTTGAAATCTTCTAGCTGTTTGTATCCCTAGGCTGGCCAACCTATGCATTTAAATCATTGAGAAGTAGTCCATTCTTTGGGAACTGGTAACATCAGAAATATTTGCAAGTTTGAATAACTCTTTCGAGGCCTGATAAGTGAGGTTTATTTTTCCCGTCCTTAGGTAGTTTCTAGCTTTGACACCACAGGATAGTAACAGATAGTAAATAGCATTATCCTTTTGTTCCTCATTTCCATGCCAACTGCACTTTTGTGCTCTTCGAACTTTAGTTCTTTTGAGTCCTCCATCTGCCTTTCTTTCTGAATTTTATTGAGGCTCCTCTATCCATAGTGTCCTTTTGTGTGAGAGAAGAATTTGGCTTTTCATCTCACGAACGGAGAGGAACTTTTGGCAATTTGAGATTCATGCTTTTGATATTTTGCTTTGACATGTATTGTTTCTTGTAAGGAGTTTTGACTCTTGATAGCTTTTTTAGCTTTTCTGAGATCATGGCATGGGATCATTTATATATGATATATTGTTTACTCTGCTTCCTTTCCATGGGTCCTTTGCTATCACTTACTTGGACATTTAATATGTGAAATGGATGGAGCCTCGAAATAGTATTCCAGACCTGTTTTACTTCTGAGCTATTTACAGGGGTTAAGTAAGACTTCAATGAATGCATGGCCAATTAGGAACACTGCTATTAGAAGACATTCTACATTTTAAAAGCACAGTCTTTTACTCAATATTTTAGTTAATTAAGAACCCTGATGTTTCCATTGCAACCAAAAGTTTTCCTCTTTATTCAAAACCAAAAGAACTACTAACAAAGCAGTAAAATAAAAGACAACAACATCGAAGCAATAAACCAAAAGAAAATAGCATCAAAGTATTAAAGCAAATAGTATCAACTTATTTATGTACAACGCAAAAGAAAGGAAAATTTTCCCACTCCTGAAATCTTTAAATCTAGAGAGTTAAGGGGTGGGCTGGATTATAGACATGAGATATCTAACCATGGTCTAGTTGTGCTATTTTTTAAATTGAACACATGTCACAATCCTACAGTCATCCCTTTCAGCCTGAGGAAGTTGAAGGAGCTCAGGCTGAGTGTCAATCATAGAACTGGCCTTTCTTGATGTAAGATGTCTTAGCTTAAGCTCAGTCAGATAATTTCCCATGATATAATTAGAAGATTCATTTCCCTCTCCCAGCTTAGTGACAGTATGCTTCATGTAAGGCTCTCTCAAAATTTTGATCTTATTCGGGGCACCCTTGAGAGGCAACAATAAATGAGACCAATCTGAAGCAAAATAACCTTTTAACCTGGAAGACCAATCTCGGTTGAGAATAAGCCCATATCCACTCGGTATGTCAGCCACAGTGATGTCAATAAATTGACATATCTTGTTGTTTGCAGAAAAGCAAATGAGAACATTTTTCATTTCTCCCACTACTTTGACACCTGTACTGTCAAATTGCGTTACTTCGCAAGGTGTGGACTCCGGCTGTCCATTAATCTTTTTGCAAACCTCCAGTGGCATAACATTCACCGCTGATCTAGAATCTACTAAGCAATTATGTACGTTATAATTCAGCATTTCTAGGGTCAAAAGAAAAGGCGGGGTGTTAGCCTTTTCTTCCCAACCTGGTTCTATGTCTTCTTCTCCCGGTTGGTTTTGAGTGTGTATATCCTCTTTAAGCTCTTCAATTTCTTCAGTGTTTCCCTCATTAATACCTCCTACAGGTTTTTTAGTCTCATTGATTGGCTCGGTTTCCTGGTTGACAGCAGTGGCTTTAGGTGTTTTGTCTTCAGCATTCGTTTCTACCTGTCTCTTGACATTCTCCTGCAATTTTTTAATCTTCAAAATTATTGCATTGTCTTTAATTGTTAAAATCAGGTCCTTTGTTGCTGTAGGTGTGTATTCAGACTTGAGAGCATTCTCTTCAGTGTCAAACAGCGAGACCCCATCCCATGAAAACATGGTATCAATGTCTTGTTTCTCTATGGTCTGGTTTTTCTCTTCTTTTTTATCACTGTCTTCAGTCAATTTAGAGTCCAGCAGCTTATTCATCACCAATGTCATTGAATTTAACCACTGAGGACACTTCTTTTTAGAATGAGGTTGTTGGTGGAAAGTGCAGAAATTATCCCCCCCCACCTTTGTTATGTTCATTGATACTAAATTTGGGGGAGGGATTTTCCATTGGTTGATATCTTCCCTTTTTTGGTAGTGAGGTTTATAAGTTTTCTGAACTTATCTTTCTTTCTCCAGATCTATTATTCGGTTGGATAGTTTCTGCATCATTTTCAGCATTCCCTCCAACTCATGTGCTTGCTCCTCTTTAGGTTTAGAAAGCAATAGGGTTCTTCTCTCAGTAGTCTTTTCTCTCAGTCGCTCAGGATAGTCTTCTATACTTTCCTTCTCAGCCTCTACTCTTTCTGCTTCTTGATAAGTTTCTACCAAGGTAGGCCTAGTTTTCATTTTGGAAAACATGGCCAGCTCAGGCCCCAAGGCTGAGGTATAATATTCAATCAAGTCTTTGTCTGAGGGTTTGTCAGCTTCAGAAAATTTCTTTAAGTATGTTGAAAATATTTGAGTAAAATGATGCACCTTTTCATCCTTCTCTTTTCTTAACAAACCAAGACCTTTCATCAGCGAAGCATGTGTCCTTTGGGATGTGTATTTACTTTAGAAAATCATTTCGAAGGTGTCCCAATCAGGAATAGAGTTTGCAGGAAAACCGAAATACCAGGATGATGCTGCTCCTTTCAGGGTGTGCGGAAACAATTTACAGACCACATCTTCATGCTCCCCAGCCCTTAGCCCTTCAATTGCTAAATAGAAATTTTGTAAATGGTCATCTACAACAATCCTTTCCTCGGGGTAAAACTTAGGAAACAGCTTGTCAAAGGCTTGAGGTAGGTTATGCAAAGGAGGTGTGAGATTCAAAGGTGATCTAGCTCTCCAAGCCGGCAATGGGTTGGGCTGATTCACAATCACACCAGCCATGAGCACAGGTATCAGAACAATAGTCTGAGCAAAGAGCAATGTAAGATGAAACCAGGTTTACCTGCTTCAAAGGTAGAATCAAAACTGGTAAGTCTACTTTGGTCAGGTTAAAAGCTTACAGATATCTGCTGGTGGGGTAATCTTGGGAAAATAAGTTTCCATGGCCAGCCATGCACTCGCGGCCCTCCTTCTAGCGCCATAATTGTTGAGGCTTGGAAATTCGCAGGCAAAAACAGCAAGGGATTCTCCCCATTCAACGTTCCCAACTATCCCGTGACTGTTTGGTGTAGGGAATCCGTCCGGTTTGTGGTCCGGCTACCGTAGGTCAAGTAACAAAAACAAAGGTTTTACCAGCTGCAGCCCGGTCCATCGTGTATTTTTTGTATTTTTTGACTTAAGTATGAGGTGCACATGCCTAACTAACCATGCAAGGTGATAAGGATGCAGGGAGCAGTCACAATGTGATGCAAAGGTTCTTACCTCTAGTCTTAGCACTCACAAGCATCTAAAGCACATATGCAAGAATGAAGTAAACTAACTATCTATCTATCTATCTATCTATCTATCCTCGGGGAGCCAAATTGTAATTTATTTATGAGTAATGCGTATTATTCATGCACTATAAATAGAAATTACAAATAGATGATATTCCTACCTACAACACATGAACGATTAACGATATTTAGACAATCAGATAGCCAATTGTTTTATGAATAGCATACATTACTCATGGTGGTAATTCCACAAAATAAACCAAAGATCATTTAAACAAGAACATAGGTTCTAAGAATTAGAACGATCTCACGATTAATGGACAAAAAGCTGGAAAAACAAAACAGTTCATCTTTCATCCATCCACAGCATAACATTTGAAAGTCCCACCAATATTTCTCCAACAGGCAAACAATAACTCTTTATTGCAAAAAAAAGTAGTTCTTCTTACAACATTGCTTTACATGTCCAACTGGGAAAACTCCCCTTTTCCCTCTAAGTCTTCTACATTTATACAAAAAGGGTGAGACTGTTGGGCCACCCAAAAGTGACCTTTGGGCTTCCCAACTTCTCACCTCCCATTAGTTCATCTATCTCAAGTATTTACAACCGTTACATATTACAAAAAATGACCAATCCTTTACGAGGAGGGTCCCACTTGGGTGTCTAGAAACTTCTTCCACGCTAAAGCTTCAGAGGCAATGCCTTCAAAGGCACAAGGTTCCAGAAACTGAATGTTGATTTCAAACTTTACAGCCTGGTTCTTTATAGCCTCAATCCTGGTCGCACTCAACCGAAGTTGATCTTCCAGAAGCTGAACACTAATAGCAGAGTGATCGACTTCACTCCTTAAGATCTACTCATCCAGGACTTTAATCTATTGTACTCTTGCCTCCTCCTCGTGATATCTCTACTGCAACAACTCCACAAATGAGTTGTGATTCAGGAAGACATCCAGTCTCTGTTCAGCCTCTATTTGGCACCGGTTGTAGGTAATAAGGAGCCTTCTAAAACACTCCGTACATGCTCCTTTTGTCTTTTTAATGGCTTTCTTGAAATCCTCCACGGTATTTATAGAAAATTCCAATAAGTCATAATCCCGCTTGAGGGTCTGTTGATCCTTTGCTGGCAGCTCTGCTGGAGTTTCTTCATTGTTTTCCAGCCTCGCCATTCTTGCAGTCAGGACTTCAAGAACGCCCTGAGATCTATCCACAAAGTAAGAGGAGGTCTCCAGGATTTCCTCCAATCGGCCATCTACCTACAGCACTTTGCACCTCTCTTCCTCCATAGCAGTCTGTAGCTGCAGCATCTTAGCCTTTTGGGCCAAGACATGCTCTTTCAACTGTTGGAGGTTAACCTGCTTCTCCCTCGCTTCCTCCAGAGCAGTTGTCAAAGAATAAATCTGCTCTTGATGTTTCTTTTCCTGTTCTTGGGTGTGCATCTCACTGGCCTCCAAGATGATCTTTTGATGCTCTTCTAGCTCTTCTACCTTTCCCAGCAGCCATTCCTTCTCTATCTTTAACTCTTGGTATTCTTTCTGCACTTTCTCCAGGCACTCCTGCGTAGTTTCCCTAACTTGTCTCTCCACTTGGAGGAGATGCAGTTCATTCTTTGAGGCTCTCATCTCTTCTTTCATGTCCTCATACTTTCTTTTCAGCCTATTGCTTTCTTCTCTTTCTTTCCTCAAGGTTTCTTTCAATTGAGCAGAGGACTTCTTGGATAGCTCCAAGTCTGTCATGATCTGTTCCACATTATCCTCCGAAGCTTGGATTAATGCAGCTCCTGCTCTGATGGTGAACCTTGGGTCTCGGTCTGTTCCCAGCACGATGGGCGTATCTGTTATCATTTTACCAGGAAGACTTCCCGTTTCAATCTTCCTTTCGGTTCTCTTCATTATTCTCTTTGTTGCCCTGTCATAGAAAATAGTGTTGAAATCAGGGATCTCTTCCCCTTTTTTCTGTACAAAGGGAACCAGCTTGAGAGTGGGGACCATGGGTGTGCTGGTAGCAGGTACTTGTGGGTCCTGCACCATGGGATTCTCCACGTTCTGGGTCTGTCCTCCAGTTGTATCAGAGGTTGACTGTTCTATATGTGTCTGTGTCAATTTTAGCCTCTCTGCTTCTTGCTTCTGTAGCTCCTCATCGAGCTTCTTTTTCTTTTCTTCTTCTTCTTTCCTTGCATCTTCTTCAGCTTTTCTAGCTGCCTCTTGCGTAGCTTTTCTTTTTTATTCTTCTTCTGTGTGCAGCCACCCTGCGGCTTCTTGTGCCAATCTCTGGGCTTCCTCATTTTGTCTCCGGGCTTCTTCCTCAGCTTTCTCTTGTTCATCTAACTTCCCACCTTTGGTGGTGATCTTCTTCTTGAATCTTCTCCTCAAAGCTGTTATGTTCAAGGCACTTCGGAAGACAGATTCTTCCCTATCCCAATGGTGGGTGTACTCAAAGTGGACATTGTTTTCTTTGCAATGATCAGCCACCTTGCTGTGAGAATCATTTCTGTGGAAAGACATCTCGCCAAAATGAAACCTTTCCAACTCTTCTACAAATTCATCAACTTTCTTCACCCTAGTGAATCTGTAACTTCCCAGCTTGAAGGGAAAAGGAGGATAAGCAGCCTTCTTATGCTCGACCAGAAAGCTCCCTATGCCATCCAAGAAGACTTGCCTAACAGCCTCCTTGTGAATGATGTAGTCAGTAGCGTACTTTGGCAGCAGGGAGGGTGCTCTTGAACCTCCAAACATCCTGAAGTAGAGGCCATTTTCGGTTAACTAATAATCTGCATATTCCTCCATTACTTGCAGTGCCTCCTCTGACATACAATCACACTCCTTCAGGAAAATGAGTGTGTATAAGGGCACGATGAAGTGTTCACAGACTTCTCGGTAATGGCTGTGATACTTGTGTGCCCACAGTGGTTTATAGGCAGAATAGACAGGCATTCTTTCCCTATCCTAGATGCACCTGAGGCCGGGGAAAGGCTGATTGCACAATATACAGTCTACAAGTATGGAACTCATATAGAATTCAGATCTCTTTTGGGCCACTCCTCCCAAGGCCGCGACCATGCAAGATGAAAGACTATTTGATACAATGTTGGCCCAGTTGAAAATTGTCCCCTGTGTTGCAACATAAAAAATGATGGGCATCCATTCTAGTTTGAAGAGCCTGCCATGGGCTCTCCCAAAAATCCTATTAATCATTAAAGCTATGAACCTATATGGGGTCCTTAAGCTAGCTGTATCATAATCACCCGTTGCCCTGGTTCTGAAATGTTTTCCGAGCAACAGCATTCTTTTCATAGTCTCAACAAGGTCTATTCTAATGTTGTTCAGCCAATCATCAGATAAAAACACTTGTGCTTCTGGCAGGTGATAGGCTAGAGCCACATATCCGGGGCTATAAGCAGCATAGCCCTGTTTTTCAGCATTCTCCAGGATCATTGTTGTTACATCTGCCCGAGGCAGAATCCAACCAATTACTTCAGAACATGGGAACAGCTTTGGTCTGGTGGCGATCTTCATGAGTGAAGATCTCTCGATATTAGCATATATGATTTCTTCTTCCTGGCCCATATCAGGAACTTCTTTGCACATGATCAGCCTGTAAATTTCCCCCCACGGGTATTCAGGTTCGACACCAGATACACAATTAGTGTCCTCATATATGTATTCAGTTTTGGTCACAATTTCCACCTCAGGCTCCTCCTCGACCACAGGGGCCTTCTTCTTTTGCCTCTTCGACATTGTGAGTTCGAAATCTTCCTGCCATACATAACATTGTAAACATTAATCCATTCTCGGCTAAGTTGCAAACAATGTGCAGCTTTTACTCCTTCTATGGGTACCATGACAGCAATTAGTTAATGAAGCAAATATATGCAGAATTATTGTAACATAATGTGCAGTGTTTAGTGACTTTGTTTATGTCTAGCATGATGGAAAATAGTTATATGCGGTAAAATGTGCAAGCTACCACTGCTTTTCAATACCAACAATTCTAACAATATAATCAGGTGAGAAAAACCATCTACATTAACATGACTAAAACTTCCGCTCTCTGCGAGTGCCATTATCATTCCGCTGCGCGAGACAGATAGGGGAAAATACACAAGATTTTAATGGTGCTCTAACAAAACCATGCCCATGTGATTCTGACCAATAAACTATATGCAGTGACATATTCTCTTCCACCGGCTTGGGGTTCGAAACTGAGTGAGAATGGGGTTGCGCGGAACCGCGTAGGCAAAACAACTGGGGATTAAATGACGCAGGTAGCACAAAATGGCACAAACAGTCCAAGCCCCATAGGGAAAGGCCATGGAAAACCTATTCCTACCCACAACATCATCACACAGGGAGGCTTGGTGCAGACAGCGTAACGGCCGTCTGCACCAAACCCCCTTACACTAAGCGCAGGGACGCATAACAAACAGTGGTGGGAAAAACTACCATGGTTCAAAATGCCCGCACTAACAGTCATGATATGACCCCCCCCCCTTTACTATATATGCATGTAGCTAACTGGGTAAAGAAAACAACCGCAACAAAAAACCTAACCGTGGGAAAAAGTCAACAAATGCTTTGAACGGAACGGGGGTAGGGCAACAACGAGCCTACTTGGCAATGATGCGTAACCGGCATGGAGAGGCCTGTCGAGCTTCATGGTTGAGACACCTGGACTGCGTGTACTGAAAACGGGGGACCGGGCAAGTGCTATCGGATGACAGCACGGATAACGACAGACGGAACGGCAATAGTCGCAAATCAAATAGAATAATAAACATGTCTGCTCCGTATATATATATATACAAATGCAAGTGGTGGAGAAAATCTAAAGGATCGGATGATGAAAGCCAAACTGATCTGAAGTCGAAAGTGTATTTCTTTCCACAACGGCGAATGACCAAAACTTTAACCTATCCGTGGGATAACAGAGAAATTGGAACCTTAAATCATCGAAGCGGAAGCGAAACGAGAGCCGCAACAGCGGAGCCATGAAGGATAAATCAATCTGCAATGGGTAACGTCTGAATCGGAAGACAAACGATTAAACGTCGGAAAGGTTAGCGCTTCTTTCATCCGCAACGACGAAACCGTAAAGAATATCACCGTCCACAACGTCGGGGCTTGAGTCAGAAGACAAATGACTAAACATCGGAAGGATAAAGCTTTCCGTAGCCACAACGGCGGAAGCCCAAGACTTACGGGATCGGCGAAAATATCAAAGCGGGAGTCGAAAGCCAAAATAGTAATCGGGAGAGTTAGCAGTTTTCCATCCACAACTGCGGAAGAAGAAGTAATACAAGTTCCGATGCAAAACCAAAAAGCAGCCGATGTGAAAACCAACGTATCAGAGAAAAGTAACGAAGCCCAAACCAATTATCCATTCGCAATGGCGGGGGAAAAAGGCAAATAGACTTCCGATTTAGTCATGCTGAAAACGCATTTAAAATCAATGATGAAATTTGATCAAACAATGGAATGTTTCAAACGTTAGAGGAAGAATCGAAGCCAGTGGTAGATCAATCCAAGCACTAGAAAATCCTTCTGAAAAAATCATTAGATCAAATTAAAGAAGAAAATCAAACTAATCCAAAGCAAAGGAGGGTCCTGAAATTTTTTGGAATTTTGGGAAAATGTTGCAGCTGCAACATACAGCTGAGTTGCCGGTGCAATTTGGGTTACTGTAGGTTGTGGTGGAGTTGTTTTGGCCACGATAGGGCCAAGAATGACTCAGGGATTATCTTCCCCTGTCCGAGCTGTGAGTTTATGTTTTCCCCTGTCAATGTTGGGAGTCTAGCTTCCTTCCATTCGTGGATTGTGTATTGCTGCCATCGTTCATTGGGGTTGTTGTCTTCCCCTTTTTTCGGGTTGCTTCTTGGTTGTTGAGGCTGCAGATGTCCTTTGGGGATTGTTGCTAAGTTTTTTTGGCCACATTAGGGCCAAGAAAAACTCTGAATCCTGGTTTGACCTGAACTGTGTTTCACATTTTTGTTTGGGGTTGTCACCCTGTTGTCTTTGCCTTCTTCATAGAGCTGTGAACTGTTTGTTTTATTGGGGCATTTAGTGGTTGGTCTTTGGACTGTTGAGAGTAGGATCAGAGGCTAGGTATGCTTGAGAAAACTGGTGTTTGGAGACACTCAGATAGAGTTAGACAGCTGGCTTTCTTCTCCACAATCCTTGAAGAGTATTGGAAGAAGAAGTTGGGGCCTGAGGGACTGTGAAGCAGAGAAAGGACTGATTCCTGGTGTTGGGTGTGTGGATGTCTTAAAATTTAAGTTAACTCTAGTGTGGGCATCCTTAGCTCTCCATTGAGGCCACTAGCTTAGCATTTATCCTTTCCTAGCTCCTTGATGGCTTGATAAACCCTACTATGTGGTCTTGGTTGATTTGTGTACCTTGGCTATGTGTAATCCTTCTTGGACCCTTATTCCTTAAGGAATCATGCCCATCTAGGGGGTGGCAGTGTTGTTGAGAGATTGATGAGCACGTTGGCTTATGGTTGGGTGGAACGTTGCAGCGACGTAGCTGGTTGCAGGACGAATTCTATCAGATGAGTATTCTTGACTATGTCGTCTCTGCATTTATATTTACTGATTAATGAATATGATGATTATGTGGTATGCTTGAATGAATGTATGTTGCTTCCACTATGTACATGAAGGATTATGCATCTTTGTATGTTTTATGTTTAAGCTTTTTAATTCAGCAATATATTTCTGTTCATATTCATGGGGCTATTTGCCGATATTTTTGGTGTTAGTAGAGTCCTCTTCGCTGGTCAGAGGGTCGGGGACGTTACAATGGAGGTGTGGCAGAATATTTCTGGGACAAGGGAAGTATGAAATAAAGATACTGAAGAGGTTCAGGATGATGGGCTATAAGGCCATGACCACACCTATGGCATCGACCCTGAAGTTATTGAGTGTTGCTTCATCAGAGTCGGTTGATGCCACGATATATTTTCAGATGATTTGTTCCTTGATGTACCTGACGAATACGAGACTGGATATTTTTTTTGGACACATTGAGACATGTTCACTTGATGGTTGAAAAGCATGTAGTGAGGTACCTAAAGGGTACAGTTGAGTATGGGCTCAAGTATGAGGTGAATCATAATATTATCCTAGAAGGTTATGTTGATTCATATTGGGTAGGTTGTGCCATCGATAGAAAGAGCACTTTAGGGTGCTACCTCAGTATGGGATTAGGTGGGATCTCTTTGTTTAGTAGGAAGTAGTCCTGTGTGGCTCTGAGTACAGCCAAAGAAAAGTATGTCACAACTTGTTTAGCTAGCTGTGAGTCAGTATGGCTTAGGAAGCTACTATCTGATTTATTTGATCCCTAATTGGATGATACTTGTATATATTGTGACAACCAGAGTTGTGTGAAGTTGTCTAAGAACTCGGTGTTACATGACAAGTCGAAGCATATCGAGATCAAATATCACTATATCAGGGATATGGTGCAGAGAGGAGTATTGAAGCTCTAGTATGTTGCAACAGACGAGCAAATAGTTGTTGTGCTGACCAATCCATTGTCCAGAGTGAAGTTTGAGTACTTCAGGGAGAACCTTGGTGTTCTCCAGATCGAGGTTCCCTCCAAGGGGAGGTGATGGGTCTGAGATCCATTCTGACATGGTAGGTTTGGTTCCTTCCATGGTTAGATATAAGTGCAAGAGCCATTCTTATGTGACTATGGATGTGTTCCCACATGATCAGATGTAAGTGCAGGAACCATTCTAATGTGACAATGGGATGTGTTCCCACATGATCAGATGTAAGTGTAGAGCCATTCTGATGTGACTATGGGATGTGTTCCCACATGATCAGATATAAGTGTAAGATCCATTCTGATGTGACTGTGGGATGTGTTCCCACATGATCATATATAAGTGCAAATCCATTCTGATGTGACTCTGGGATGTGTTTCCACATGATCAGATATAAGTGCAGATCCATTCTAATGTGATTGTGGGATGTGTTCCCACATGATCAGATATAAGTGTTGAGCCTTTCTAGCATGGATGTGGGATGTGCTCCCCACATGGCTAGATATAGGTGTTGATCCTTTATGAAATGGTTCTTGGATGTGTTCCTCCCAAGGTCAGATATAAGTGTTGATCCTTTCTGACATGGTTCTTGGATTTTTTCATCCCATGGTCAGATACAAGTGTTGATCCCTTCCGACATGGTTCTTGGATGTGTTCCTCCCATGGTGGATATAAGTGTTGAGCTTTTCTGACATGGTTCTTGGATGTGTTCCTCCCATGGTCAGATATAAGTGCCGAGACTTTTCGACATGGTTTTTGGATGTGTTCCTCCCATGGTCCAATATAAGTGTTGAGCCTTTCCAACATGGTTCTTGGATGTGTTCCTCCCATGGTCCGATGTGAGTGCTGGCCCTTTCTAACATGGTTGTTGGATGTGTTCCTCCCATGGTCATATGTGAGTGTTGGGCGTGCCTTTCTCACATGGTTGTTGGACTTGTTCCTCCCATGGTCAGATGTAAGTGTTGGGCAGGTCGTTCTGACTAAGGGTCAGATATAAGCGCTGAAGAAGACCTACATGGAGGCTACGCCTACAAGCATCATGAAAAAGGGTTGCCTCTGTAGAACTTCCTATGATGAGAATAATTAAGAGATAGCACCAGTGATGATGACCTAGTGATGATCCAGCAGTAATGATCTAGATCCAGTGATGATCCAGATACAGTGATGATCCAGATCTAGTGATGATCCATATCCAGAGATGAAGAGGACTTGAAGATGAAGATAAATTTATGACGATCCACATGATACAGAGAAGAAGACTTGTGTTGATGTATTGTGTTAAGAGAATACCTTCCTAGTTAAGAGGGAGTGTTGATGTATTTGTAACTTCAAAATGTATTCACTTGTATATTTTATGTATTGTACCCTGATGTTTATCCAAGGAAGTATTTGTAATGTAAACATGTCATGTAAATTCATAGAGGGTAACCCTCCTTATTGTTCAAGGGTTAAAGTCTCTACGGTTGTGGGGCCCTAGGGTTATTAGACTCTCTTAGAGAATTCGGCCCTAGGTGGGTTAATGTAATTCGGGTCATTAGTA
Source organism: Pseudotsuga menziesii (assembly GCA_001517045.1). Taxonomy (NCBI): domain Eukaryota; kingdom Viridiplantae; phylum Streptophyta; class Pinopsida; order Pinales; family Pinaceae; genus Pseudotsuga; species Pseudotsuga menziesii. Next base: position 471,022 of record LPNX010840821.1, on the reverse strand, counting down.
CCCTAGTTGTGGTTACTTGAGCCTACATAACTAAGTTGAAATTACTCGAGCCTACATAACAGAGTCAAATATTAAGTGAACAAAAGAATATAAATAGAGAGTGAGACTCTGTTTATCACACACTCACTCATTCACTGGGGCGCATGAGTGAGAGAGGAGAATCTCTCTCAAGTGAGAGAGAGAGAACAGTTGTGGAGATCATATTTTCTATCTTTGTGTTTTACTGCTGCCATTGGTGCTCATTCTATCTCTGAGGAAGTTGCAAGGTTTTCTCTTTTATGGTTTCCCTGAGGAAAAATCTTTGTGTCTCTTGTCTCTTGTGTTTATTGATGTGCATGTTATTCTCTCAGATAAGATCCTAATATCATATTGCTTTATTGATAAAAATCTAACTCTTCATGGACAAGGAATCCTGTTTTAGGTCAATTTTGGAACTAGGGTTTTGCTCAGTAAGGGAATGTGAAATTTTAACACATAGGGGTCAACTTTGCAAATTCCTTGACCTTGAACTTGTGGATAGAGTTCCCACATGGAACCTACCTAAACAAACTTGCATGACCCACCAGAACCCAGTTTTGATGCACGGTTGGAATTCTATGCCCTCGGTAGGGATTCAACAAGTGTCCCTTAAAGCCTATAGGAGGTGAACTTCAATGTGTCATAGAATGATGACCGTGCCTCATATCAACAAACTGCCAACTCCATTGGATTCATTACATTGGGATAGTTCTAATGGTGGCCCTCGCCTCTAGTTCCATGGACAAGGAATCCTATTTTAGTTCAATTTTGGAAACTAGGGTTTTGATTAGTAAGGGAATGTGAAATTTTTGCACATAGGGGTCAACTTTCCAAATTCCTCAATAGATAACTTATGGTTAGAATTACCAAATGGAATCTACCTAAACACACTTTCATGACCCCCTAGAACCCATTTTTTATGCATGTTTAGAATTCTATGCCTCGCGTAGGGATTCAACTGGCGTTTGTGAAAGCCTATAGGAGGTAAGCTTCAACTTTCCATAGAATGATGATTGTTTCTCGGATCGACAAACTATCGAATCAGTAGAATTTAGGACATCGGGATAGTGTTATGGGTGGCCCTCTCTTCTGGCTCCATGGACAAGGGATCTTATTTTAGGTCAATTTTGGAAACTAGGGGTTTGCTCAGTAAAGGAATGTGAAATTTTAGCACATAGGGGTCAACTTTGAAAATTCCTTGAACGTGAACTTGTGGCTAGAATTCCCACATGTAAAATGTCTAAACACACTTGCATGACCCCCCAAAACCCAATTTTGATGCATGGTTGGAATTATATGCCCAGGGTAGGGATTCAACAAGTGTCCCCGAAAGACTGTAGGAGGTGAGATTCAATGTGCCATAGAATGATGGTCATGGATTAGATATCTATGTTTGACTAAGAGTTACACATTGGATGCACATATAAGAAGGATACCTTATTAGTACATTTTTTTCCTAGTATTCCTCTTATAATCGAATTGTTTTACCATACTACTGGGTAAATTTTTACACTAGAGCATACAATCAATATAATTTAGAGAAATTTATAAAATAACCCTATGGAAATAATAGGGCCAATGAAGTACATTGTAAGAGTTTTGTCACATTCATTATTATTGACATTCATCAAAGAAAGGTATTCATCATGAAAAGGGTCAAGCTAGAGCACCAGAGTGTTGCTCATACTCCTTTTCCATACAATACCTGGATATAAGAACTATGTGTTCAAGTCCAAGTCAATCAAATACAAATTTGTGGACTCAAGTTCATCACTTTCATTTTAGAAACAGATAGAACAATAACAATGAGTAATATTGCAACTAATTAACAACTCGAGAATGGTCCTTTAAAGTATTCAAGTCATTTGTAATTATTTTGGGGGTATACTGTTAAAGTTTAGGGTTATTTCATATTTGACATAAGTAAATAAATATACTTCAATACATAAAAAAATATATAAAACAAGATTCAAAATAGTACTTCTCCAATCAATTTAAACTATAATAAAATCACAAATAATTTTCATCTCTTTCAACTTTAACACTCCATTGGTCACTGCATTAAAGTTGGTCCTCGAGGTGATTTTTCAGATGCCATGTACAGTAACAAAATGATAAAATAATATGTAGGAGATACAACAGTTAAGAATCATAACCATTAATTTGAATCAACCTTATACTCATATACTTTTAGGTTTAATGTGTATCCCTATATTCATTAGATGAAATTCATCATGTCAAACACCAATTTCATTTATGTAGACCACACAGATGCATCACTTAGGTGTGTCAACTTCGTGCATCCTTTAAATGTTTTTTAGGTTGTTATGTGGGTAAGGTGATTTTGTATTCCACTTAGTTGGGTCAGTTTCTTAGGTGTGTTGGGTGCTTATGTGTGTTAGGTATGTTGCATTTTTGTGAATACAATTTAACACTATTAATTTAACATTGTATATGCAATTGGATCATGGTCAAAAACAATTTAAATGTACATTTTTGTCATTACACAATGTTGTGATTGTGCATTGTTCTTAAATTTATAGCTGATATCTCCATGTAATCATAAAATCTATCAAAGATTGGGAACATTACACATAGAAACATTCTTGACCGCACATGTATGATCACACATAAGGCTGAACTATGAAGATCTCAAGAGCCTTGATATAAAATATTTTTTATACCATGAAAGTTATAATGCAAAAATAGAAGGCACTTAGATGGCCTGGCAATGTACATGTATCAAAAACATCATTAATGTATATGCAAACAAAAGTACATATGTCCTAGACCGCGCCCTTAAACTCTAACTTCCTCTTGTACAAAAAAGTATAGATTTTTCCTGTACTAACACATAAAAACTCTAACTTCCTCTTTCTTTTTCTTGACTCTGATTCTTTTCTCCTCTATCCATGACCATTGTGCATCTTTGGTGACTACAAATCAAAAATAGTATCTCTTGATCAGGTAACTAAACTAATATTGTCCATGATCCATATTTATATGGGAACAAAATGAAATAACATATACAGAATCATAAACATGACCATATTGCAAAGATAACAGAGATACAGTAAACACATATTCTATTAAATAGCAGAAATAGAACATTCTATAAATACAATAGCTAGAATGGTGGTAGTTATCTCTGAGAAGAGGTGTGGCTGATACGCTCATTTGTGCCAATATGAATACAAAATGAGTCCAAAAGGGCCTATTTATAATAATAATGAGGGGGAGAACCCCAAAATTCCAAAACATAACCCTAGAAGATGAACCATCATAAAGCTTGCGGCCCGAAGGTGGTTAGTTGAACAATCAAATTACCGAGGTCATAACTTTTGCATACAATCTCCAATTTGAGCGCTTGATAGCCCATTGGAAAGGTATATTTAAGATTTACATCTTTCAAATATGGGATAATTGATGTCAAAGGAAGTCATTTGGACCACCGAATTGACAAAAAACGTCGTTTAGGGCCTCAAAATGACCCCAAAAGTTTGGGACCCGAAAAACCATAGAAAAATAACTAGGAAACTTCCACAATGGACAATTGTTTTGAGCCAGTGGAATAGGTGGGTGGCCATTGATCTCCATATGGATCAATCATCCCCCTTTAGGAATCAATGGTATACATTGCATCAAGTCTCGTACCATATCTGGAACTGTGTGTTGAGTTGATCTCCTAGTGCAACATTTGTTGAAGTGAAGAGGTTGCCTTTCTTTGACATCCCAAGAGGGTTGTAATCATTTTATGGATGATTTCTTTCTGGAAGAGCACCTTGAATGCATGGCTTTGCATCATAGAGGTACTCTGATAGATGAGGAAACAATGACTCTATTTTCTTCTTGTGTCTGATGAGCAGAGACACCCTGTGCAAAGGGTGTGGAGGTCTTTGTGATATGATGGTCTCCTTCAAACGCAATTATGAATAGGGATAATTTTCTGGTGTGGGAGCTTACTTCCTACCCTATGAGACTGCCACAGGGGCAACTATCGTTGGTATCCGATAGAGTTGTCCTCCCAAAGTGACAACGACACTGCGAGGTTGTGACACAAATACAGCATGACGCTTCCACATATATGGTTGTCCTCAAAGAACATCACAAACTTCAAGAGGGGATGCATCACACAGTACCTCATATTTGAAAGGATTGATTCCATATGGTAGGAGCCATGGTTGAGTAATACAAATACCTCATCCTTGGCTTATCCAACTGATGTTGTAGGGTTGCAGGTGTGGTGTTGTCGGAAGCTCCAATATCTTGATGACTTCTGTTAAGATCAGGTTATTTTCACTATCATTGTCAACAACAAAATGTAGTATGATTCCCTTTACCCATATCTGCCAGTGGAAGAGGTGCTCATCTTCCTCTAACTCTTTAGGATCCTTCAATTGAATATGTGTGGTAGAATAGTGACAGTGGGGTATACATCGATGATCTTCTTCCTATGGTCTGCAACTGTGCAATTCAGTTCTAAATTAGAATCAAGATCTAATTCTGAATATTTGATCTCAACCACCAATGACTTCTTGGAGTGGAATTCATCAGTGTTGTGCCAGGGTTTTTTGTGGAACTCACACCACTTTCTAGTGTCCTTATTTGTCTTTCCATTCCCCTTCTTTTCTTCTGGCGTGGACTGGTTTTCCCTTCCTTATCTTATGTTCTGTGGGGAAGGGTTTCCCTTTCCTTGCTTCTGTGGCGGGTTCGTAGGTACAAATTTTTACTTTTTCTTCTATTTAAATTTCTCCTCGATATTGACAGCATACCGATAGGAAGTTCCAAGTGAAGAGATTTCAAGAAAGTGCATCTCAGTTTGGATATATCGATGTAGGACACTGTGATATTTCAATATCAGGTGTTGCTCGGAGTCCTTGAGACCCATATTTGTACGCAAGGTATGAAAGATGTTGTTGTAATCCAACACCATCTAATCCCTCTCTTGATGTAGAATGATCCATTTTGTGTAATGGTCATCATAGTTTCCCATAGGGTAATACTGTTCCTTGACGAGATCTACGAAAGAGGCCCAAGTGGAATTTGTGTCAAACATTCCAAATCCGTATGATGAGGTTTACTCCCAATAAGTACCCCAACAATTTTGGACATGGGGGACTACCTTAAGGAGATATAAGGTGACCTTTTCCTTGTCGGATAATTTTGGTCATAGAAATACCCTTCAGGAACATTCAACCAATTATCTAGGGCATCTGCATCGTTTTGGCCTTCAAATAAAGGAATATAAAAGTTAACATGTACCTTGAATGAGGTTTCATCTCTGAAATGCTTGCTCGTTGAAGGTGCATTCGCCATTGCCGGCATTCATAGAAGGATATGGGAGAAACTATCCATCATCTCGTTCCCTGTCACTGAAGGGGTTCCTCGATAAGCGACTTGATAGGATCTCCCACTCCATCGTCTCTCTTTTCTTCTACCATGGGAGTTTGTTTGGGGTGGAGAGAGTGATCTTACCTAAGTAAAACTAGTTTAATACCAAGCTCTATATACCCTGACCTTGTCAGGGACATGCACCAATAAACAATCAAAGAGCATATTTCCCTGATACCATTGATCCGGATTTACGTGGGAATGAAATGAAATAACATATATAGAATCATAAACAAGTCCATATTGCAAATATAACAGAGATACATTAAACACATATTCTATTAAATATCCAAAATAGAATACACTATAAATACAACATCAAGAATGGTGGTAGCTATCTCTGAGAAGAGATGTGGCTGCTATGCTCATCTATGCCAAGATGAATACAAAATGAGGCCAAAAGACCCTATTTATAATAATAATGAGGAAGAGAACCCCAAAATTCCAAAACATAACCCTAGAAGATGAACCATCGTAAAGTTTGTGGCCCCAAGCTAGTTAGTTGAACAGTCAACTTCTTGGGGTGCTCAATAGCCCATTGGAAAGGTCTATCTGAGATTTACATATTTCGACTAGGGCCAAATGAATTCCAATGGAAACTATTAGGCCCCCCTGAATCACCAAAAAATGTCATTTAGGGCCTCAAAATGACCCTAGAAGTTTGGGACATGAAAAACCGTAGGAAAATAACTAGGAAACTGTAACAATGGACAATTGTTTTGAGCCAGTGGAATAGGTGGGTGGCCACCGATATCCATCTGGATCAGTCTAGCACTAACAAATTTTGAAATTTTAAAATAGGACTCAATTGTATATAAAACAAACACTCATTGAATCCATCCAAGGTATAGATGCATCTGGTGTCCTCCTCCTTGCAGGGAGTCTCTCCATAATGCTTCTCTACAAATAAAAAAAACTATGTCAATTATCTCAACAATTATCAACATGTACATGCATGAGAAAGTACTAACCAATTATGTAAAAATGAACATCTCACTAAAAAATTATGTTCTAGGGCATGACACTGGGTTTCTTTAGTAGAAAGAGGAGTTGTAGGTTAAACATCGACCTTGGTCACATGCACCAATAGACAAGGGTGTGGCTACATTCACCAAATGCTAAAATAGTTAGACATCATGCATGCCCATACACAATACAAATGAATAGTACAAGTACAAATATTCAAGTAGATACTTCTATATGACTTATCCCCATTCTATGTGCAGCATTGACTGCAGCATCAACATCCCCACTAAGGTCTGGCATGGAGGACTCTACATCTTGATGTTGTAAACTTGTGAAAATAACATTAAGAAAAACTAGTTGTGGAGTGAATTGAAAGCTAACCAGCAAGTTCCATTGGAAGTGTGTACATTACTGTGGAATCAGTAGATTCATCATCATGGACATCCACTGTTTTTCCATAAGATGGTCGTCTGGTGTAGAAAACACACTTATCTACGTTTGGACTACGGGGAGATCCAAACCAAAGAGCTGCTGCAAGGATTTGCGTTGATGTCTGCAATCATAAAGTGTTACCATAGTTGGACATGGACATGAATGGATGGAATAATATGTACTGAAAAACTAGCATGTTTTAATATACTTACCTTTTCCTGGGACATATCTCCCCCATGGGAGGGATCGTTGCTAGCAATTATTTCCCCTCTGCAAAACCAGATAGCACCTGCAAGTTTAAAAATTATAAATATTAGCAATATATAAAGGAGTGTATAGTAATAAATAAATAGTTTGAACAAGAATCAATCATTAACCATGTACTTACATTCCTAAGGTAATCATAAAATCCACGTAGGGGAATTCACTGAGATAAATGTCTCTGACATCTTGTTCAAAATGCGGTTCTTGCAACTTCAAAAATTGTAAATATTAGACCCTTTAACAATTTAATTAACTAACACATGTATTAAAAAAATGATACCAATTAACAAAATAACACATGTTGAAATATTACCTTGGTGTTGTTTATTTGAGCCTCAGATACGACAACACCGAGTACACTACCACCCCCCTTAGAGGCATCAGGCTCCTGCAATATTAAATATTGCATATATTAAGAATCTTTTAATATGTGTACAATATGGAAAAATTGAATTGAACAACAATAGAGTTTTTAGAATTTCCTTACCTAACCTCCAGTCATCGTAGAGGTACCATGTGTTGGTCCACGACCATAATAGGATTGACCACACATCGTGCATACGTGTGGTTTGATATGGGGCACATGGGATGTTTGTTTATCCCCACCAATAGATGGTCCTCTACCACTAGAAACCGATGGTTGTACCCCACCAGAGGAAGAGGGATCTACTTGGTTAATAGTTGTGGTGTGCTAGGAAATCATCTCAGCTAGCGCAAGAAATGCCTCATGTGTATGGGTAATCATATCATGTGCATGAGGTATGTCTGGCCTCAGTAGCTAGAAACAGGGTGGAGGTATCTTTTGATCGGTAAATCTATACCCAGCATTGGGTCTGTTTTTGGGAATCCCCCTACCAATGCCCAGGAACCCCAACATGTCAAAATAGTTGAAATGTTTTCCCATCGCAAATTCTACATAAAGTTTCTCAATGAAGTAAAAAAGTTCTTCCCTGTTGTTGTGCGAGGGGATATCAAAAATCATGTACCATATGTCCATCCAATGGTATCTAATTGGTTGACATATGCACCACTGTTATCATCCAAAATGGCACTTCTCCGTCCGAGTGCTGACATTCCTCATGTTGGTACACAAAAGGACAAATTAGGATTGAAGTGGCCAAAACACTATAGATGTGCATGACCTTTGATGCATTATCCTAAAACCAACCTTATATATTTTTATTCTGATTTTTGGGTTGCATACGCGACTATATGCATTGTAACTCACGTATCATACGCGAGTATTTTCATTGTAACCCGCATATACTTCCATACGTGATTTCCCCTTGAGAAACACGCGTATTATATGTGAGTTGCCTATTTTAATACCTGTGTATACCTTAATTTGACATTAAAAATATAAATCAAGATTAGATGAGATTAGTTGGTTCCTAATACATAACTATCCCAACCATCTCAACCATCCCAACCTTCAAAACCACCCTATTTCCCAAAGTATAAATAGAGGCCTTGGGGTGGGGCTAATGAATCAATTTTTGGAGAGAAAAGTTATGCTGGTGGTATATCTTCAGAATCTTGGAGCAGTAGAACTCGGACTCCTTTGGTTGCAGAGGAGTCCTTGTGTTAGAAGCTGGGTTGTATTCTTATCTTATTCACTGCTTGTCAATAAAGAGAATTCTTTTTCCAATCTTGTATTGTGTCTATTTCATGTATATTGGTTTAATGAATATGTTTGATTATATTATTTATATGATTTTAATTTAACCTCTGATATATATATGCATGAGATATTACTTGAAGGATTTTCTCTTTACAGGTGAAGAGGTGCATCCCTAGAACTTTTGGAGAGAAGTGGAGCGAAAGCAGATTAATCTTGGATCAACCGTCATTAATCGAGTAAGTCAAGACTTTCTTCCTATTCTCTTTCCATTATCTGTAAAAAGATGATTGTCTACAAGTTAGTAGTAAGTTGGTAACCCTAGACCCTAGGTTACAAGGGTGCAATATCCTGAACAACAGAACTCACGACTTTGCCGGGGAGTCAAGCCTGTTGTGGGTTCGTCTAGTAGGTGCTTTACCAGTCTTTGCTATGATTCTGAGTGTGGTCTTTTTATCTTTCCTTTTGATTTGTAGTATAGTGTGTCCAGCAACCTTTACTTTTTTCTTTGAAAATTTGTTTTGTTGTATATGCAAGTTTCTGTTATACACAGTCGTGTATAGCAACTTGTGTACACAAGTTGCTCTATAAGACATTCACATATATCCTGTAGCAGCATAAAATTTTGGCTAGGGTTTTCTTGTCCCTGTCTTTGTTGATTTTTGTCTCCATAGGGGTCTTCTATTGTTGGCATGACTCTATAAGTCTAAAGTCATGTATGCCATACTTTTTGCTTGTTGTTAAGCCTTTGAGTTTTCTTTGGTTGAATCTTCTTTCATCTAGTGATTTGAAGTTGGTCCTCCTGCTTGGTCTATGATTTCAGTGTTGTGTGTCTGAGTTAGTGATCAGGGCTTTAGATACCTTATACTATGTGTTGCTTTGTGTACTTTCAGTTTGCCACTTGTTCTTTAGTAAATCTAGTGGATTTTATTCATTAGTTTTTCCAAGTCTGGTTTTTTACCAAGATTTCTTCCTGTTTGGTTGAAGTTGGTTATTGTGGGTCCTCTATACTTTGTTTTTCTTTTTATATCTTGTGATTATTCAAAATAGCTCAAAAAAATTGCATTTAGGTGCATTATATTTTTTGAAGAATTTGAAAAAGTGAAGAAAAAACATCTTATACTTTTCCATTTAGTTGCATTTAGTCGTTTTCATTTTCAGTATTTTCAAATAAAATTTCAAAAATTATAAAAAGAAGTCTTATTTTTCCAACACTTAGTTTCAATTTAATTAGATTACATTTACAAAAAAGAACAGAAATTTGGTTTAAGTAGTTGTTATTTGCTTTGGAATTTGCTTTATACATCATTTTGATTTTTCTTATCGAGTCTATAATATCACAGTGTTTCACGCCATTTACCTTCTGACTAAGAATGGACCTTAAAATGAATGATATAATTTAAAAATTATAAGTAAGTTTTCATTTATAGGGTCATACACCAACTAGCTTGGGCTAGACTTGTGGAATAGGAATTTTAAACTCTCCACAATTTTTTAAATTCAGACGTAGTTGGTCAATCAATAAGTAAACCCTTTTCTATGTTGATTGTATCTGGGAAGCTCCTCTCAAACGGGAGTTAAAAACGAAGCCGCGTGGAGGCTTAGACTGAGGAGATAACCCTCCAATTCCTTGTCAAAGCATAGACAAAGGATTTTGTGCATATGGGGATTTTTTCTTAGACAGGGTTTCGGGCTTTCCTACCCTGCCCATGCGTATGAACCAGGCTTTCGACTATTCCCTCGGACTTTCAATATAGTTGAGGTAGCCTTTAGTCTCTCTAACATCTAGGGTTCATACACAGGTACACCAGAAGGCTATTTTTGGTTGACCTTGGATGGGCTTGGAAGGTAACCCTTATAGAAAGTGTGGAAGGGTGGTGGGTGATTCCTCTGCTTGTGCCTAAGAACATATTCAAGGAATCCAAGTAACTGTCTCTCAGCTTTCTTCTAGAAATCATATCTTGTACCCCTTGTGTTTGTTGTGGCTTTAGGAAATTTTGTAGTGATTGCTCTGTGGTTTTTTTGTGTTTAGCTGGCCTTAGGGTGTGAAGAGTAAAATTTTCAATCGTGGAGGACCAACCTCTCAGAAGGTCAAGAAGGTTTCAAAAAATTCCTCCTCTTGTTACAGTGGAACCTCCACCACCCCCTTAAAGGTAGAGATTAGACACATATGATTCTTTCAAACCAGTAGGAATTAGTGAAATTATGGGTGACCCAGAACTTAAGACAAACCAGTTTGATACAACCACAGTAGAGATAGAATACTTGCAGGCTGATGAGTTTGCAAGAAACTTTAATTCACCTCTTACTGACCTAAACAATCCAGTGATTGTCTTGGTTCATCCTTTCAATTCACCTGTGATTGGTGTTCCTGTAGGGATACTAATGTCTAGTGTAGGATAAAGTCCTTCTACCTCCACCTCATCTTTTTCAACTGAAGGAGTACCACCTCCCTTGGTTGGTGCCCCTAGAACAAATACACCTAATACTCCTTTAACCCCAACTATTCGGGGGGTTCAACCACTGTCTTCAAAAAAATTAGTAGGCACTTCTTGTGGGGTGGTCACTGAGATTCCTAGTGTACCTTCTACTTCAACTTCTTTCGCACACACTGCTCAGAGTGGTCCTATTGGATCCTCTTCATTTGTCCATGGTTTTCCTTAGAATGGGGGGCATATTCCCCCATCCACTCCATATGTAGGTCCAACACCTGCATATGTAGGGGTGCAGTTCAGAAACACTAACCCTTATGGTCAAGGTTTTCAAACGTTGGTTTCGGATCCTTTCACGAGCTCTCCTTTCTCTCTTTTTAGCAGAGGGATACCTACTCTTGTTTTTCAAACTCCAATTTCAACAAGAGTCACTTAAACCACATATACTATACCACATATGAACAATCCATTGTCTTAATGGTGGAATCCTTTCCAAAGTAGTCCGACTACTTCACAACCAGTAGCTGGGGGAAACCCGCCTTTACTTTTGGGAATCAGGGGGAAATTCCTTCTACTTCCCAAGCTGGTACTTTTCATGCTCTGGTTAGGCCCAAACTTCCTTTCCTAACAACTTTGAATTTTCCATATTTGTCCAAACTAATGAATGACCTGGTGAGACATGATGCCTCCTGGCCACCTGTTCCTACCAAGCTGCCCTCGGATATCCCAAAATTCAAAGGAAAATTTGGTGAAGACCCAGGGGCTGATATCACCACCTTTCACTTGTGGTGCTCTTCCAACTCACTAAACGATGACACCGTTCAGTTGAGATTGTTCCAAAGAACTCTTACTAGTGCCGCAGCAAAGTGGTAAATTGAACTTCCCTCTGTTGCGTTTGGTAGTTTTTGGGACTTAGCTAATGTGTTCCTTAACCATTTCCAACTTCCTATCCTGTATGATGTTGACACAGACTTATTGTCCACCTTTAGGTAGGACAAAGCCACTCACATTTTGGATCACATCCAAGAGTGGAGAAGGTGGAAAAGGCTCACTAAGGCCACTATCCATCCCGAGTTTTTATTAGAATGGTTCCTTAAGTCCGTATTGCCATATATATCTAAGGATGTATCCACTTCGGGAGTAACCAATGAGGAAGAGGCTATCCTCAGGGCCTAGTATTTATATTTGATATATTCTCAGTCTAGGATTCTATATGAAATCATCCCTGATGCACCGAGACCAAAACATAGTGTTGAGAAACCTAAGCCTGGATCTCATGCTGATGCAATGGTTGGTTCAATAAAATATCCCACTATGGATTCTTTGGCCAAGCAGCTCCATGAGTTGTCCGTCAAACACTTTACGGTGGAGGCAGCAAAGGCTACCCCCTCACCCCAAAGTGCAAATGTTTTTGTTCAATCCTCCCAAAAGGGAAATCAGCATCCCGGTGGGAAAAAGAAAAAGGGGAAGAAAGCTGAGGGAAACCAAACCAAGCCAAAACCCATAAACAATGTTGATGGGTGCAAAAAAGAGAAGAATAAGGTGAAATTTCTATGTAAGTTGTGCAAGGAAGATCACCTAACCCATCAATGTCCCCTTATGGACCAAGCTTAGAAGTTGCTCAAAAGCCAATAACCGACTATCCTAAAGGATCCTTTTCCCCAAAGACAAAATTATGCTTCAGCTTCTAATGTATCAGGGGGCACTCCAAATGCCCCTGACCCAAATTATATCAACATGGTTTGATCCCAAACATTGCTCCAAACTAGAAACAAGAACTATGAGACAGAGGCTCCAGAGAAGGGTAAGTCTATCGGTGAAACTTCTAACCCTCTCATAATTGAAAAACCTACCGAAACTATGCCCAAGATACCAAAATGTGTCTTCAAGAAAAAATTGCACAATCCTAATGCTAGGGCTGCAGCCAATTACTCTGTCGTTGAATTAGAATATTTAGCCCAAACCCCTTGCGTGATGTCAAATTTAGAGGTGTTAGAAAGTTGTCCCACCCAACAAGATGCACTCTTAGCAGCCATAGGTAGTATGGATTCATCGAGCCTCATGGAGAAATTTAATTTGTCTGATGTAAAAATTCACCTAACATATCATGTGGCCTTATCGATGGATGTCATCCATGATGAAAAAACCATTGGAAGGGCAGTTGTCGATGAGGGTGCTTCCACATGTGTCATGTCCTTTTCTTACTGGAAGGCTCTTGGATCTCCATAGCTAGTTCCATTGAACACCCTACTTACTGCTTTTGATGGAAGGTCATTTCATCCACATGGTATCCTACCAGCTATCGAGATAAAGTTGGTAGGGAAGGCAGTGTTTGTTGAGGTAAAAATGATTGATGCACCATTGGATTATAACTTGCTTTTGGGGAGAAGTTGGACTTATTCCATGTCTTCTATTGCATCGATCGTTCTTCAAGTAGTAGTGTTTGTGCACGAAGGGAAGTTGGTTACAGTAGACCAACTCAGTTTTACTTGGAAGGGCTGGATGGAAACTAATGAGTCCATTGTGCCATTGGTTGATCAGGTTAAACCTACTTCAGAGAGCTTAGGGGATGGAATGTATTCATCATTTATGGCCACATTCAATTTTCCAGCCCCGATTAATTACTTAGGTTCTACTAGTGTAGGGAAGTCTATCGCAATGGTTGTCGATAGAACGGACCCTTGGATTCTTCCTTCACGTCATGAACCTGAATTTCCCTTATCGGCAACAAAAGTGGCTTATCAAGCTATCATTCATACCATTGTTAATCCTATTTCGGTCTCTCTCACAGTCTCAAAGGAGCCAAAAAAAGACTATCTTCCTGCTTGGGCAAAGAACTCTTTGCATACTGAGGATTTCTTAGACATTTTTTTCCATATGATGAAGCCATTTTGGAAGCTATGTGTGGACAACATAAGATCTCTGAATATATTCATCATCAATCCTATTTTCTTCCATAATTAAGCAGGATTGAAAGCCAAGAGTTCCATATGAGACTGGTAGGTGATCCTGATATACCAATAAATCCCTTACCAAGGGAGGGAATATTTGCCAAGTGGAATATGGAAAACATTTATGTTACTATTCCTATCAACATCTCTGCGAACCCAAATGTTGTAGAAAATGTATATATTGGTGTAAACTTCTCTTCGGAGGAGATTTCTATCTATATAGTCTTATTTAATGAATTCCACGACGTGTTTTCTTGGTCATATGAGGAGATTCCAGGCATAGATCCATCAATAGTTGAACATGAAATACGAAGCTATCCTAATGCCAAACCAGTTTGACAAAAACTTAGACCTGTCAATCCGCGTAAAGCGGTAGCTGTTAAGGCTGAAGTTGAAAAACTACTAAAGGTTGGTTTTATTTACCCGATAGCTTTGATAGAATGGGTATCCAACCCTGTTCCTGTCGACAAAAATCAAGGAATGATACATGTCTGTACTGAATTTCATAATTTAAACAAAGCATGTCTTGAGGATAACTACCCCACACCATTCATAGATCAAATCATTGATGCTTGGGCGGGGAATGAGGTCTTTTCGTTTATGGATGGTTTCTCCAAGTATAATTAGATTCAAATCAAACCGGAAGACCAACATAAAACAACTTTCATTTTTCCTTGGGGTACATTTGCATACAAGAAAATTCCTTTTGGATTGAAAAATGCAGGGGCTACTTTTCAATGGGAAATGAATTTTTCCTTTCATAACATCAAGTCTATTGTCGAAACCTACCTAGATGATATGGCAGCACATTCTCGAAAGAGGATTGATCACCCAGATCACTTACATTTAATTTTTGAAAGATACAGACATTATAAAATACGTTTGAATCCCCACAAGTGTGTTTTCTGTGTCGATTCAGGTAGGCTGGGGTTCATCATTTTTAATAAAGGTATTCAGGTGGATCCTTTGAAATTCCAAGCCATAGTAAATCTACCTCCTCCTCGTTTCATCAGGAAGCTTCAGATCTTGCAAGGGAAGTCCAACTTTCTCTGATGTTTTATTGTGAATTATTCCAAGATCACCAAAGGTTTCATGCACCTGTTGAAGTAGGAAACACCATTTGTATGGGATGAAACCGCACAACTTGTGTTCGAGGCATTAAAGGAATCTTTGTTGTCAGCACCTTTATTGCGTCTGCCATATTACTCTCGTGATTTTATATTGTATTTGGCCGCATCCGAGTCGACCATAGGGGTAGTACTAGTCTAGGAGGATGATGAGATCCAAGAGCATGTCGTCTACTACCTTAGTCGTGCTTTAGCTAGCCCTGAACTTAGGTACTCCCACGTTGAAAACTTGGCATTAGCAGTTGTGTATGATGTTTAGAGGTTGCATCACTACATCTTACTGATAACTATGATAGTAGTGGTGGATGTTAATCCTTTCCAGTATTTTTTGTCCCTACTGATAGTTGGAGGCAAATTCAATAAATGTATAGTAATTCTCTAGGAGTTTGACTAAGATTTTCAATCCTCCAAATCCAAAAAATACTTAGTTTTTGCAAAGCTCATTGCAGAATTTCTTGTTGAAGAATATGTAGCCATTGAAGAAGACTCATTCCAAGATGAGAACATTTTCTTGATTTCCACCTCTGACCCTTGGTACGGAGATATACTTGTCTATCTCCAGACTTTGAAGTGCCCTGCAACCTTTTCATGAGAAGAATGGCACAAATTACGCTTACATACAAAAAACTACCTCATTATTGGAGATACTTTATATCATAGAGGGGTAGACTATGTTTTGCGTCGATGTCTTACACACGAAGAGGTTGATATTGTCCTTAATGATTCCCATAGTGGAGCGTGTGGGGGTCATTTATCTGGGTTAGCAACGGCCCAGAATATCTTATGTACCAGTTATTTCTGGCCCATAATCTTTAAGGATTGTGTAGAAGTCGTGAAGCGTTGTCATCCTTCTCAGCTTTACACTAGAAAGATTCAGACGCATCATGCTCCATTATTTCCCATCATCTCAGTGAGCCCCTTCACTAAGTGGGGTTTAGATTACGTTACGTGCAACCTATTTCGGTCGGGGGGGCACAAATAAATCATTGTCGATGTAGATTACTTCACGAAGTGGGTAGAGGAAATTCCCACCTATAAGGCTGATGGGGAAACTGCAACTTTTTTCATTTTCAACCAAATTATCACATGTTTTGGTATTCCTAAAGTGATTGTCACTGACCATGGAAATCACTTCAAAAACAGCATGATGACTAAATTGACCATTATGCTAGGGTTTAAACAAGAACATTCATATTCTTTCTACCTGCAAGCGAATGATCAAGTCAAGGCAGTAAATAAGACCTTGAATACTATTCTCAAACGTACTATTAACGTAGCCCGGTCAAATTGGCACATCATGATGTATCCTGCACTTTGGGCTTATCGAACCAATGTGAAAATTGCCACAGGGTTTTCTCCTTTCCAACTCATTCATGACGTGGAAGCAGTAACTCCAGTTGATTGTGAAATCCCATCCATAAAAATTTCGATTCATGAGTTACCTGATACGAATGATCTAGAATAACATTTGTTACACTTAGAACATCTATATGAGAAGCGTAGGGATGCACTGACTGCAAACGAGGCTCATAAAAATAGGGTGAAAAATTAATACGTACATTGGTCAAACCTAGGATTTCTTCTAAAGGGGAACTTGTCTTGCTCTGGGACCAGGATAAAGAACCCCTGGGGGCAGGAAAATTCAAGTCTATGTGGTTAAGACCCTATGTCATGTCAAAATTTCTGAAGAAAGGTGCATGTGAATTAACTGATTTTGAGGGGAATAAGTTGCCTAAGCCTAGAAATGGGCTCTACTTGAAGAAGTACTATGCTTAAGCCTGTCACTTTTTCTTGTATTTTTATTGTATATAACTTTATGTACAATAGTTCATCGGTTTGTGTTCTTATATCATTTGTTGGTTGTTACAAATGTCTTTTGAATGGTTCGTAGTTTTTGCAGATGGCGCTAGTCGTCACACTTGCAACATGGCTTCAGGTGCATGGGTTATTTACTCACCCTCAGGACAGCTAGTTTCCTCTAGAGGTGCTTTCCTAGGTCATGCTACCAATAATGTGGTCAAATACAAGGTCATCATTGGACTTTTATGGGATGCCTTGTCATGTGGCATCACCCAGCTGGAAGTCAGACTTGACTCTCAACTGGTGGTTTCCCAACTCAATCGAGCTTATCAGGTGTGGAACCCAATTTTATTACGTAAGTTTATGCAAGTTAGGTTATTGGAAAGAAATTTTTATTTTATTACATTTAATCATATTCCAAGAAATCAAAATTCATTAACTAATGCATATGCGAACTATATCTTGGATTGGAACTTAACACATATTTCATAAAAATACACAACAGATACATTACAAAAACAAATGTAAATAAATCAGAAATATATATATGTGTGTGTGAATATCTATCCATATAGATAGGTCGAGTTCTTGATCCTCAGATCCAGTCATAACTATATAATATACAAAAATTGGATCGTAATCCATAAAATGCCCCTAGGTCTAATCTTGACAACTGTGGTTGTCCTGACCTCCCTGGTCATCCTGACCACCCAGTTCACCTTGATCATCCTGGTCATCCTGCTGTCAGGCCTCTTCAACTTGTTCAGCTACAGCAGCCTCAGTGGCATCTATGTAAACAAGCACGGCTCTGGCTACACTTCTCATAAGGCATATCCAGGTAGGTGGGATACCAACCACTAGTTCCTGCATAATGGCAGGGATCTGCTCAATGCGTAAAGTAGGGACTCTTTGGGTAAGCCTTGCCAGCTTCCCCTCAAGAATGCTAATCATACCATGATCCTCCCCTACCACTGGTCACACATACATACAAGGATTCCCATCAGGGCGGGCCAGTACAATATCTGCATTTTAAAAAATTTACGGGATTAAAAAAATTTATACATATGTATATGTCGTTATGATGAAATATTCATAAAAATTTAAAAAACTTGAAAAAACCAAAATACCTAACGCTCCCCATGCTCCTCCAGGAGGAAAGACAAGGTCATTGTCACCCAAAAAATCCATCCCAACATATGGAAACTACTCCAGTGTTGGTAGCTTCCTCTCCCACCATAGGTAGAATTCATCATCGTAAACACTCTGAACCGATCCACCAGCACCCTGGAAGAGGAATATTTCTCCCCACCTACTCAATCTAGGCTGACAGGGAAAGAAAGCTGATATAGGTACTGCAGGGCTCAGAGCAGGCACTCTCTCAAAGAAAAAGGCCACCAATATGCTAGAATAACCAAAGTTCTTCTGTCGACATCTCTTACAGTCAGAGAGTTGCTTCTTCATTATTGGGATTACTCCCGAGCACCAGTCAATAAAGCCCCCTGTAGACATTCCATTGCAATTCTCATTTGGTTTCGATTTGCAAGATGAAGTGATGATGATCCTGCAACCCTTACTACTGTGCTTACCAACATCTGTAATGGAAAGCTGCGGATATGTGCAATAGGGATGCAAGTTCCCCTTTTCTGAGTGCTAGGTGTGTAGTAAGTGTCAATATAGTTCAGAACACTTAGAAGGTCACCACCCCTGTCGATACCTTCCAAGTTGATAGGAGCTCCCCGTCATGACAAACTTGCTATAAAATAGATGTCTTCTAGTGCAATTTCTATAATCTCACCTTGTAGGTCAAATGCACCTAGATCATGATCCCAGTCGTTGATAAAAAATTCCAGCAAATGGACATTAGATCGCATAGGTGAGGTAAAAAAGAACTTTATCAACCCACTTTGCCGTAATGCATACACCGTGGGGGCACTTCAAAGTAAATCTTGGTCCATGGTTTTATGTTCTCTCTCCCTCCACTCCAACACCATGTTTTAGCCTGTCCATAAATCCATTTTCAAACATTAAAAATCATTCAAAAACTTTGATTTTGGCCCTAATTATGCTTTTTCTATGTCGCACAGTATACGCAACTCTCCTTTGGACATGTCGTGTATCATACATGGGTTGCTTTAGGGAAAGTCACATATAAAACGTGTGTACATGACTTTCTAAGTTGCTTACCCCCGTATACAACGCGACCTCCCTAAAACTGGCTTAAAACATTAAAATTTTGCATAAAATTAAAAATTTGTTTGGATGAAATGAAAGAGCATGAAGAGCTTATTTACCTGGCACTTGCGGATTTGAAAATTGTCCACTGGTTTGTCGACACCGAGTGATTGAAGACAGAGGTAAAATTTGTCTATATTGGGTTAAAATAAGAATGGTGATTTTGATTTCTATTTTTGAACTATTTATAGAAATAATTTCAAAATGTGGGTTTTTTAACCTATAGTTTTTAATTTTTATCAAAATAAAACTAATACCATGTCATGTTTTCCTAATGAAACAGGTCCAAGCTTACTCAAAGTTGTTTTTAACTCATATAGGGTAGGATTTTAGTCATTTATATGCATTTTTACATTTACACCTAATCCGCCTTAACCCTAGAATCACTACTTTGACCACGGACTATGGTATTTAACCATTTGGTACCTTGTCTATGTTAGTTTTTGTACCTAGGAATATGTTCCCTAAGTGATTTTTTTGCCTAAGTCACTTAGAAGAGGGAAAAAGGTGACCCTCACATTAAAAGCTACTTAATGAGACTTTATAAACTTAAAGTCACTTTTTGATAAATTTAAGTGGGTGAGTAAATTTATTTAAGTGATTTAAATAAATGTGATTTTTACTCTCATTGAATCTTAGCCATTGGATTGGATCTTTTTCCACCGTTGGATTAGATACCCACTTAGAGTTTAGTCAAAAAGGGTTGAGGGAGGCAAATCACTTTCACTTTTCATTTTCAAGAGAAGGAGAGTGAGCTGAGAGAGAAGAAAGGGAGAAGGGCACGATTTTCTAGGCAGCCGTACAGTACGGTTTGAAGGGCACGAATTTCGAGGTCAAGTAGGGCACATAAAATGAGAAGGAGGACTGCATTTATTAGAGTCCATACCCTGCATGAATTTCGAGGCCGTACACAGGCCGTACAACACAGAAATCGAGGTCCGTATGGACTGTACTTTTCTGCAAAGTTTTCGAGGTGAATATCAGGATCATTTTTCGAGGCAGCATTCTGTATTTTTTTCGGCACAGTTTTCGAGGAGTACGACAGGATTTAATGCTGTCTGTACAGTACGTTTTTTTTTCTATTCTAGGCACGAAAAACGAGGGAAGATTTTTCTTCTTCTGCACAGAAATCGAGGCTGAGATTTGTTGATATTTTTGGCACATTTACCGAGAAGGTTTGCACATAAATTGAGGCAACAAAAGCACGGAAACCGAGACAGTCTGCTGGTCAAATTTCTGGGTTGAGATAAGTTGGATTTTTTGACTATAAAAATTAATGTCTGATTTTTTATCCTGAAGCATAATATAAACTATCTCTCTCTCTAACTGGTTTTCCTAGTGGGGGTTTTTCCAGGGCTTGATTTGGCCAAAAATCTCTGAGTCTATATTTTTATGGTGTGACTGTTAAATGTGTTTTTCATCCTGTTAGTGGTTTGTTTACTGTGTGTTTAATTGTTTAGAAAAATTTCTTAAGTAACCTACAGCCAATGTAAAACCGATTGTAGGTGAAAATCACGAAATGTTAACATAAACCAGCAAACAGTAAAACTCAGAAATTTCTACATGGTATCAGAGCTTGGGGGCTGAAAACAGTGATAGTTTGCAGACACACAGAAATTTTCAGAACTTAGAAAATTTTAGTATTTTACCTTCTGTCAGTGAGCAGCACTTTGTTGGGTTGGTGTATAGATGGCTACAGGTCTTAGATTAGAGGATAGGCTGGATGGGACAAGAAATTTTGTGCCTTGGAAGGGCATAATTTTACTGATACTGGAGGAGAATGAGTTATGGTCGGATATAGTTAGGAACACTACAGCTAACCCGGTTGTCATTCCCGCATCAGCAGATGCAGCAGCTCTATCAGCCTTCAACAAGCAGGACTGTAAAGCTAGGAGGATCATTCTAGATGCAATTAAAGACCACATAATCCCTCACATTTCAGGCAAGGATAGGGCGCACGAGATGTGGTCAGCCTTGATCAGTTTGTATGAGAGTTCCAATGAGAACGGGAAAATGGTTCTCAGAGAGAAACTCAAAAGTATAAAGATGAATGGGGGTGAGGGAGTCACAGCATATCTTACCAGGATTTCTGCAGTTCGGGATGAACTTGCAGCAATTGGGGAGAAGGTAGCCCCTACAGAGCTTGTACGCACAGCAGTGAATGGGGCTTCAAATCCCTGGGGTGCATTTGTGCAAGCCATATTGGGCAGAGAGAACCTACCTGACTGGGAGAGACTTTGGGATGACTTTGTGCAGGAGGAGACTAGGAGAAGTCTTGTACAGGGCAGTACATCTCACAGTGGAGTTGATGACGAAAATGTGGCTTTGGCAGCTAAGGGCAAGAAGAAGAAGGGTCCCAAGAAGGGTGGGGCCAAGCAGCACCAGCACCAGCAGTAGAGTGGGCAGAAGAAAGACTTGAGTAAAATCAAGTGTTATGCATGTCAGGCATTTGGGCACTATGCTTCACAGTTTCCAAGCAAGAAGAAGAAGAAGGGACAGGGATAGCAGACAGCAACCTCAGCAGAGGTTGATGAGTTTAGTGATCCATTTCAGAGGGATTTTTCCCTATATGCTGGACAGATGGAGAAAGAGAGAGTCTCTTTAGCCAGCAGCATAGAAATGGATATGGATAGTGAGCATTCATTGTTGGCAGGTCATCAGGGGAGTCCATCCACCTCTACTACTTGGTATATTGACAGCGGAGCCTCGAGCCACATGACTGGAGCTCGAGAGATGTTCTAGGAGCTATCTGAGACAGGTAGAGATGTGGAGGTTGTCCTTGGAGACAACACCGTTGTTAGAGTTGTTGGTCGAGGGACCATTACATTTCAAAGGGAGTCGATGAGTCTCATGACTCTGAGGGATGTGTTGTATGTCCCTGGGCTAAAGAAGAACCTTGTGTCAGTTTCCACCATTGAGGACAGGGGTCTTGGGGTGTTTTTTTCAGATGGGAGAGTGCAGGTGTATCCCAGGGCTACAGGTATGTCTAGTGCCATGGACATTGGAGTCAGATGTGGAAAGCTGTACAAGCTCTTGTTTTAGCCACAGTGTGCTTTGGCACACAGTAGCAGCAGTGAGCTATGTGAGCTTTGGCATCAGAGGATGGCCCACCTACATCACCCAGCTCTCAGATTGTTGAGGAGCATGGTTACAGGATTACCGGAGTTCAGCACTGAGCAGAGTGATGTGTGCAGGGGGTGTGCTTTGGGAAAGTACACCAAGACTGTTTTTTCTGAGCAGTGACATGAGAGCTGCAAGGGTGCTAGATCTTATCCATTCTGACATATGCGGTCCTATGTCATCACTATATTTGATAGGATTTGAGTACTACATTAGCTTCATTGATGACTACTCCAGGAAGACCTAGATCTACTTCTTGAGGAGTAAGAAGTCCGAGCTTGTGTTGAGAGTCTTCCAAGGGTTCAAAGCCCTTGTGGAGAAGCAGACGGGAAGGAAGATCCAGATGTTGAGATTAGACAATGGGGGTGAGTATACCTCCAAGGAGTTCGATACATTCTACAGACAGGAGGGCATTTAGAGATAGTTAACAGTTCCTTACACTCCTGAGCAGAAAGGAGTAGCAGAGAGAAAGAACAGGTCGATTGTGGGGGCAGCCAGAGCGATGCTTCATGATCAGGGGTTACCTTTCTTTCTATGGGTAGAGGCATGTAGCACTACAGTTTATCTACAGAACAGGAGTCCTCATAGGGCAGTGGGGAGTAAGACTCCTGAGGAGATGTATTCAGGCAAGAAGCCTGAGGTGGGCCACTTTCACATATTTGGCTCATTGACTTACTCTCACGTCCCTTCTGAGAAGAGATCGAAGTTTGATCCCACTGCAAAGAGAGGTATATTTGTGGGATATGACGAGACTTCGAAGGCCTATCAGTTTTACTTACCTAGCTCGAGGAGAGTTGTTGTCCGGCGGGAAGTGAAGTTTGATGAGGAGAGAGCCTTCAGGAAGTCTAGGGAGTTAGAGCAGGGGGAGACACCAGCTCCCACACCTCAGTTGGTACAGGATTCTT
Organism: Pseudotsuga menziesii; assembly: GCA_001517045.1. NCBI lineage: Eukaryota > Viridiplantae > Streptophyta > Pinopsida > Pinales > Pinaceae > Pseudotsuga > Pseudotsuga menziesii. Next base: position 447,766 of record LPNX010840821.1, on the reverse strand, counting down.
CGATATAGCTATCAGGTCCACAGGTTTCTGGAGTGACTGGATCACATGGTACAGGCACAGCTTCTACAAGATTAGTGATTCAGGTGGCTAGCACTTCAGGGACAGTTTCAGTGACAGGTTCAGGGTTGAGTCCTCAGGGCACAGGTTCTTCAGGTACTGGTCCTCGGGGTGTTGGACCTTCAGGTACTGGGACTTCCTCAGATGAGGAGAGCCCAAGACCAGTTAGGGAGGAGCAGTCTTCAAGGAAGAGGAAGCCCAAGTGGCTTCAGGAGACCTTGAAGGATGCAGAGGCAGTTGGTAGGCCCCGGGAGCAGATCAGGACTGTGGTGGAGCTAGACAGGCTTGGTGTGGTGCCAGAAAGGTATGATATGGCCCTTGTTGTGATTCTTCATGACTCTGAGCCATCCACATTTGAGGAGGCTTCCAAGCATCAGGTATGGAGAGATGCCATGATGGAAGAGTACCATTCCATCATGAAGAATGATGCTTGGGAGATAGTGCCGAGACCTGAGGGGAAGTCAGTTGTGACTTCTAAGTGGCTTTACAAGATAAAGCATGCTACGGATGGTAGTGTGGAGAAGTACAAGGCTCGGTTTGTGGTGTGGGGGTTCTCACAGGTTGAGGGAGTTGACTATGATGAGACATTTGCTCCTGGTGCTCGGTATTCCTCTATCAGGGCAGTTATATCTATAGCAGCAGAGATGGGTTGGAATATCCACTAGATGGATGTGAAGACTGCATTTCTCAATGGTCTTCTGCGGGAGGAGGTATATTTAGAGCAACCATGGGGATTTGATATCCATGGTAGAGATTCTCATGTGTGCAGGCTGAGGAAAGCCTTGTATGGACTGAAGCAAGCTCCTAGAGCTTGGTACTCCAGGATTGATACTTACTTGACATCGATGGGATTCCAGAAGAGTGAGGCTGATCCCAACCTATACTTCATTGTGGTTGGAGGAGATCCGCTCATTCTTTTGCTATATGTTGATGATCTATTTATCACAGGTGTTGAGCGTCTCATTGCACATTGCAAGAGAGATCTAGCATCGGAGTACGAGATGACTGACATTGGACTGATGCATTACTATCTGGGGATGGAGGTTTGGCAGGAGCCTAGACATATTTTCCTTGGACAGGGGAAGTATGCAGTTGATATTCTGAAGATATTTCAGATGGAGGACTACAGGCCGATGTGTACACCTATGATCACCAACTGGAAGCAACTTCATGCTTCCGAGGGTAAGTTGGTGGATCCCACTTTATATCGTCAGCTCAATGGGTCATTGATGTATCTGGTCAATACCAGGCCAGACTTTTGTTTTGTGGTTAACACTCTTAGTCAGTTCATGGTTGATCCTAGGAGTGTGCACTGGACTGCCGCAAAGCACATACTGAGATATCTTGTAGGTACGGTGGATTATGGTCTGGACTACAGGGGTTCGGGTGGAGTCAGCTTGGTTGGGTTCACAGATTCAGACTGGGCAGGTTGTGTGAGGTATCGGAAGAGCACTTCCGGTTGTTGTTTTAGTTTGGGCTCGGCAGCAGTGTCATGGTTCAGTCAGAAAAAGAAGTCCGTTGCACTGAGTTCTGCTGAGGCTGAGTATATGGCAGCCAGTCAGGATACTTGTGAAGCACTGTGGCTTTGCAAGTTATTGGTAGATTTATTTGATCAGCAGCTTAGGCCTACGGTGATCTATTGTGACAATCAGAGTTGCATTCAGCTCTCTGAGAATCCAGTGTTTCATGATAGGTCGAAGCACATTGAGATCAGGTACCATTTCATCCGTGACTATGTTTAGAGAGGGGCAGTTGAGCTACAGTATATATCCATTGATGAGCAGGTAGCAGACATTCTGACGAAGTATTTGGGGAGGGGGAAGTTTGTCTTCTTCAGAGATAAGTTGGGAGTGGTGCAGAACACCTTCCTCGGTAAGAGGGAGTGTTAGTTTTTGTACCTAGGAATATGTTCCCTAAGTGATTTTTTTGCCTAAGTCACTTAGAAGAGGGAAAAAGGTGACCCTAACATTAAAAGCTACTTAATGAGACTTTATAAACTTAAAGTCACTTTTTGATCAATTTAAGTGGGTGAGTAAATTTATTTAAGTGATTTAAATAAATGTGATTTTTACTCTCATTGAATCTTAGCCATTGGATTGGATCTTTTTCCACCGTTGGATTAGATACCCACTTAGGGTTTAGTCAAAAAGGGTTGAGGGAGGCAAATCACTTTCACTTTTCATTTTCAGGAGAAGGAGAGTGAGCTGACAGAGAAGAAAGGGAGAAGGGCACGATTTTCCAGGCAGCCATACAGTACGGTTTGAAGGGCACGGATTTCGAGGTCAAGCAGGGCACAGAAAATGAGAAGGAGGACTGCATTTATTACAGTCTGTACCCTGCATGAATTTTGAGTCCGTACAGCATATAAATCAAGGTCCGTACGGACTGTACTTTTCTGCACAGTTTTCGAGGTGAATATCAGGCTCATTTTTCGAGGCAACATTCTGTATTTTTTTCGGCACAGTTTTCGAGGAGTACGGCAGCATTTAATGCTATCCGTACAGTATGTTTTTTCTGTTATTCTGGGCACGAAAATGAGGGAAGATTTTTCTTCTTCTACACAGAAATTGAGGCTGAGATTTGCTGATATTTTTGGCACGTTTACCGAGAAGGTTTGTACAGAAATTGAGGCAGCAAAAGCACGAAAACCGAGACAGCCTGCTGGTCAAATTTCTGGGTTGAGATAATTTGGATTTTTTTACTGTAAAAATTAATGTCTGATTTTTTATCCTGAAGCATAATATAAAATCTCTCTCTCTCTAACTGGTTTTCCCCGTGGGTGTTTTTCTAGGGCTTGATTTGGCCAAAAATATCTGAGTCTATATTTTTATGGTGTGACTGTTAAATGTGTTTTTCAGCCTGTTAGTGGTTTTTTTACTGTGTGTTTAATTGTTCAGAAAAATTTCTTAAGTAACCTACAGCCAATGCAAAACCGGCTGTAGGTGAAAATCACGAAATGTTAACATAAACCAGCAAACAGTAAAACTCAGAAATTTCTACAGTCTATACCATTGTTCTTCTGTGGATAGGGATTTCCTTCCATGAGTACCTTAGCTTAGAACACATTGATTGTCTTTTGGTACTCATGCCGCATCTGTCGTAGCTTTGGGGGAGCCTTCTTAGCTATTTTTCACGCCAAATTGAGCCTCATTTTGGTCTCTTTTTACAAGCTATCCCTTTTATAAGGCTCCCCACCCTTATAGAGTTTCTTTAGGCCCAGGTATAACTCCTCAAACTAGACTTGACTACCGAGTAAACTTGTCCATTCATGCTCGTTAAGAATATGTGAATGGGCATCCACATTAGTGGTAGGTTTTCACTTTCTCGTACCATGTGGAATAATACAATAAATGATCACTCTCTTTTCTACGGAATTGAGAAGAGTATTCTTAGGCATATATTTATCACTTTTTTGGACCTGAGGAACTAAATTTATGGAAAAGGAGCGCCCGGTATGAGCTTAGTTTTCTCTTTTTCGTGCTCTGGACCTAAACATGAAAAAGATTTCGAGTGTACTTTATGTCTTTTTCATGCTCGTTAAACACTAAGAACAAAGCATCGAGCTTATTGTTGTAAGCCCCATTCCTCGTAATCAAATGGATCTTTCCAAGTGATATTGCTTTCCTTCACACTCATAAAACTCAAGCTATATGGTGCTCTTGAAGGAGCGTTGGTTAGGTGGTAATTTAACCTTTTTCGGACCTCCCTGACTAAGTACAAAAAAGGTTCTCCTTCTCTTCTTCAGAAGTTAAGAGAGTTCTTCTGAGGTATGTTTTATACTTTTTCGGCTTCAGGAGACTAAATTGGATGAAAAAGGACACCCCTAGAGTCTTCTTTGGAGTTTTCAAACTCTCTAAACATGTAAACACGAAACGAGAATGTACTATTTTAGGCTCATAAAATCCACAAATAAGTGACATTATCAAGCATTATTCCCTCTTCTCTTCAAGCTTGTCAAAAATGAAGAGAGACCTGAGTTGAATTTCCTAGACTCGTTAAAATTTAATAGGAAAGATAAGGAAGTTTTCTTTTCGAGTTACAATTCGTGGCAACATGCCCTCCTTAAACATAGCACTCTCTAAACTTTATGATACTCATGTCTCAATGTACACTTTCAGTTCAGCTATTACTTCGATTTTCTTACTCCTCCACTTGTCACTTATGCCTAGGGAATCTAATCATGTCTCCTACATGACAGATAAGTCTAGTTGTACTATCTGCAAAGTTAAAATATGCTTTGGGTCACCTCTGTGTCGTGCTCACTATTCAAGGATTTATCCCTGCTTTTGATTATTATCTTGATTCCACCATTATCTTATCTAATATCATTTGTACCTACCTTCCTTTATCCAGTTCCTAGTCACTCTTGTGATCCGTTGGAGTATCTATTTCCTTCCTCATTACAGCATGGTTTCTCATTAGTACTTCCTGAATACAAAGACGTAGAGTTTGACAATAGTACCCTAGGATTCACTTTTATCATTGGTGAATTCCTTTGCTTCAATTATCAATTTTCACCTATTGATTGACAATCTGTTGAGTCCTATCCATGTTCGACTTCGACACATCTATTCACATGGCCTGGATTGTACTGGTTCCTTTTTATTTTGGTGAAGACCTTAGGTTCGCATCTATAACCTAAGTTGTGCAAAATTGTGTTGTGTTCACCTACACAGCTTCCAGATTTTGAAGACTCATCATTGTATATTGTGGCTTTGATTCACCTTTGTAATATACGTGATCTTGTACCCATATCATATGATGTACTCAAATATTGTAAAGGAGCTAGCGTTCCAGTATATTGAACATGGCATCCTCAGATATGATTTTGTATATGACATTGATATGTATTTGTTTCAGGCACTTCCTCTGCTTCCTTGGACTTCTAAGTTCTCCAAGATAATGATTATAATGTATTTCGGCCATCGCTTCCCTCTGACCTCGCACATTAGGGGGCATCTATTATCATCCAAAATGGCACTTCTCTGTCTGAGTGATGACATTCCTCATGTTGGTACACAAAAAGACAAATTAGCATTGAAGTGTCTGAAACACTATAGATGTGCATGACCTTTGATGCATTATCCTCAAACAAGCCTTATATATTTTTATTCTAAGTATTGGGTTGCATACGCGACTATATGCACTGCAACTTGCGTATCATACACGAGTATTTGCATTGCAAACCACATACTTACATACGCGATTTCCCCTTGATCAACACGCGTATTATACATGAGTTGCCTATATTAATACCCACGTATACCTTAATTTGACATTAAAAAATATAAATCAAGATTAGATGATATTAGTTTGGTCCTAATACATAACTATCCCAACCATCCCAACCTTTGAAACCACTCTATTTCCCAAAGTATAAATAGAGGCCTTGGGGTGGGGCTAATGAATCAATTTTTGGAGAGAAAAGTTATGTTGGTGGTATATCTTCAGAATCTTGGAGCAACAGAAATTAGAGTCCTTTGGTCAAAGAGGAGTCCTTGTGTTAGAAGTTGGGTTGTATTCTTTTCTTATTCGCTGCTTGTCAATAAAGATAATTCTTCTTCCAATCTTGTATTGTGTCTATTTCATGTATATTGGTTTAATGAATATGTTTGATTATATTATTTATATGCTTTTCATTTAACCTATGATATATAGATATATATGCATGAGATATTACTTGATGAATTTTCTCTTTGCAGGTGAAGAGGTGCATCCCTAGAAGCTTTGGAGAGAAGTGGAGTGAGAGAATATCAAGCTTGGATCAACAGTCGTTAATCGAGTAAGTCAAGAATTTCTTCCTATTCTCTTTCCACTCTTTGTAAAAAGCTAATTATCTACAAGTTGGTAGTAAGTTGGTAACCCCATACCCTAGGTTACAAGGGTGCAATATCCTGAATAACAACCACTCAATGGAAATTTGCGGTATGTTTCTCTCTGGAATGCCATCTATCCTAGGCACTCTAAATAGTGTATATATATGCTCTTTTGTTATTTTTAGCTTCTTAATCTCATTGCAGCTCAATCCATCAGCATATTATTGTCTTTTTCTCTCCCTTTACGATGTTATGCTATACAAAGCATCATTTGATCTACTAATGGTATCCACTATGGTCAGCAATGATGATGCTAACAAGGAGTGGCAAAGTTCATCTCCACCCCTCTAAGCAAAACTTATGTCTCTAAAATGACCAATAACTCTCAAAATCTTTACATTGTGGTCCATAGTAGCCACTGCAATCATAAATACAAATAAAATATCATTAGAAAAATAAACACATGGTATAATGACATCTCTAAGCAATGAAAAGTGTAAAACTAATGTACAACAAATAACAACATAAACTATTTATTATTTAAATTTTAAAAGTGGTCTTGAATTTTACACTAAAGAATAAACATTTAACATTTTTTCATCTTAAATTTATGTCGTAAATTTATATTAATTCCAATTTCCATGTGCATACATTAAATGTCCTATGTGCATATGTTGATTGGGAATCTCCTCTACCTTATTTTAAGGCTTGGATTATGAAGTTTCATCGAAATTTTGAGGTGTTGACTAATTCCCTTGCAGGGCCAGCTCCAATATTGTGGGTAGAGGCAAGGGCTAGAGCCTATCAAAGGTGGCAGAAGGTTTTATTGATAAATAAAATCCCAATATAGGCAAGTATTTTGATAGATATGTAATTATTTGGTGTAGCGTGAATGTTTTTGGACTCCATGGTCCATTTAGCATCTTTGTTTATATGTAATTTGGGCCATGTATGGATTCCATTTGATGTTATTTTAGTTGTATGCACTATTTCTATATACCCATGAGAGACTTTGCATATTTGTGTATAGTGGCTTTTATGGTTGCAAGGTTTCCATTGTATTCTATCATGTATGATAGTATGTGATTGGCATGTAATGAAACACATCAACCTCCCTATGTATCTTGATGTTCGTAGAGCCTATTGTTGAACTCCGTCATCTTGACCTTAACCAAAATATACCCTTCAATCAAGGGGAAATATTTGATAAGCACGGGAAGCTTATATACCTTATTTTAACACTTGGATTAGAAATTTTCATAAAAACTGTAAGGTGTTGATTAATTTTCTTGGACAACCAACTTCGATATTTCGGATGGAGGCAAGGGATTTACCATGTTTGTTTATGTATTTTAGGGAAGATATGAATTATACTTGAAAAAAAAATTAGTTGTATGCGACCTTGTAATATACTTGACAAACTTTGCATATTTGTGAATTTTGGTTTGGATTCACAAGGATGCTTGTGAATATACATATGCAAATAGTGAAATTGATTTGTTTTTTATGAGTAGATTGGGGTTTGATTTCCATTGGGCATGTAAATTTCTTATGCAACCTTGCAATATACTTGAGAAACTTTGCATATTTGTGAAATTTGGTATGGATTCACAAGGTTGCGTGTGAATATTCATATGCAAATAGTGAAATTGATTTGTCTTTTATGAGTAAATTGGGGTTTTGGTTTCCATTGGGAATGTAAATTTCTTATGCAACATTGCAATATACTTGAGAAACTTTGCATCTTTGTGAATTTTGGTTTGGATTCACAAGGATGCTTGTCAATGTACATATGCAAATAGTCAAATTGATTTGGTTTTTATGAGTAAATTGGGGTTTTGGTTTCCATTGGGCATGTAAATTTATTTATGGGCATATAAATTAAAAACCAAATTGGTTTCAATTCATAGTAGGGCATAGAAGTTATTGAAAATAGGGAAATTGGCATGAGAGGATTTGGAGGAAATACCTCACAAAGAAGATATTGATCCCCAAGATGGATTTTTTTCCTTGTATCACCCAAATCGCATTCACCCTTGCTTTTTTTGCTCGGCCTAAACACGTTGTTGCACATGGTTGTGGAGAAAATAACGGGCTCGGCCTGTTTTAAGCATAAATCAGGTTTTACATAACACGTGCGTGTTTTTGTACACTATAACGTGTGTGCATTTTATATAAGAATAATGTGCACGCGCTTTACTTAACTATCCTAATTAGAAAGCATATTGGCATGCTTGGGACTAGGCTTGGTAGGGTCGGCATTGCTTGGGATGATTTATGTTTTATGGATTTTGAATGATTGGCTTCAATCTACCATTACATATAAAAGGTCCCTCAACTTTGTACACTCAACCGTAATTTAAAATCAACTAAACTCAGTTTCCATTAATAGAGAAACCACAAATAGTCTAGCTGATATGGACATGGTAGTAGAAGTGGTGAGTAAAGTCTCCAAGTCCATAAAGCCAAACTAGAATTGACTAATGAGAGAAAAAACCATTTGTAACAAGAATTACTTGCTATGAAGTGCATATAACACATGCGTCAATCATGAGGATAACCTAGGTGTAGGTGAGAAAACGGTCCCCTTTGGCATTGCATTTAGTGGGATTTTTTGTTTTAGGAGGTTTTCATTATATTGGAAAGTCCTTGAGGTGACACCAATTTAGCAGGGGATTCAGTTCTATGATTTATGTCCTACATTCCCTTCTTATACATAAAGTTTTAACCCATGACTATTCCTCCCAGCTATTTAATTTGAAGTGGTAACCTTAGTGGACTTTCCCAGGTTCCTACAAAGGTGACTGCAAGTGGGAAGTCCTTGTGGTACATGAGATATATGCATAATCATTTGGCTTCGCTACTTTGGAAGGATGACCCTCGCCATAAGGGTACTTGTTCCTTGGGTGATGAGTGATATGAGAGGTTACCATAACTCTCCTTTGCACCTTCATTAACTCTATTCATGGGTTCCTTTAATCTCAAGGTTAGTCTGTGAAAGGCTCTTATTCATCTCTTCACTATAGTGGGATTATTGGAAGTATCGACCTTATGATTTCACTTTTTAGGAGAGTAAGTTTGATTCTTTATATATTTTTATTTTCATAAGGGTGTGTTTGTTGTTGTTTTTGAATAGTTTGGCCATAGGTAGAGTTGTTTAACATTCTATCAATCATTGTGGATGATCAACCTAGTCGTCAGTAAAGGTGAGTGCATGGGGACTCCTAAGTTTCAATACCCATTGTCTAGATGGAGGATACCAAATCCTTCAATTAATTGTGAAACCAACATAAATGTAAGTGCTCACATCCATCCTTCACCACAAAAAAAATCTCCACGCTTGAAATATTTTGATCCACAAATCGAGGTTATCAACATGAAATCAAACCTCACACTTTAATCCTCCATTGACATATCTCAATGACCGTATCTTGGTACAAGTAAGGAGTTCTCATTTGTAGATCCTAACGTTGAGAAAAATCATCACTTAATGATGTCTTGAATGGGTGATTAATCTATCTCTAATGGTTCATTCCCTTTTATCTTTGGTGGGGGAAGCCACCCCTAGTTCCTCCATGATTCTCAGTAATTCTACTAGTCTAGTGATATTTTCATCACATGTGCATTGATTTACGAGGAATGGATACTAGACCATCTAAACCTTTTACATCATCTTCCCCTTTTTTCCCTCCCCGTCGATCCACACTTCAATGACTTCACCTAGTGCTCCCAATCGTACCATACCTTTTCCTTTTGGCCAATCAAACCCTCCTAGTATTGGGGCTAGTAGTAGGTTTGTATATTTCTATAGTATTCCTCTAGTTAACTCCCTCATCCCTACTATGAGATTCGCTTTTGGGTGGAATTTACCGACCAATGCTAGTCTAGCTACTGGTACTAATTTCCCTAGAGGTTTCAAGTTTACTTTAGTACTTCAATATCCCCAAATGTTGGTTCCACATTTGGGTGGGACTTTGCTAGTATAGTTGGACCTTCCACCATCACTAGACCAATGCCAAGGAATAAACTAAACCCAGGATCTCGATATTATCTCGACCACACAAACATCGGGAATCATAGTTGGAAGGGAAGTTCATTAGGACCTTCCCTTTACTCCCATGATGCTTTCTCCAACCCTTGGTTTCCATTTTTTATGATATTGAATTCATTGAATATCTCATTAGAGAAAATTTTAAGACCCTTCTCTAAATTTATATGTATAATAAATGAGTGAATCCCTATGTTAGACAGGAAACTATCAAGGCTATTTAATCAAGAATGTAATATGCATATATAATTTTTTTGTGAATCTTTCAAAAATATATAAAAACTTGTAAAATATAGGTGAATCTTTCATGGAATTATAAAATCTTGTAAAACATAGGCGAATCATTCACAAAATTATAAATCTTTGTACATTTTTGGTAAATCTTTCACATAATTAGAAAATCTTGTAAATCTTGGGGAATCTTTCAATGGACTATAAAAAATTGTAAATTCTTGATAAATTTGATGAAATTTGACTTAATAAAATTGCCTGGATGATTTTGTATTCACATTATATTTTTCATGTACTATTGCACTAGAACACCTTGTAAAAAAAATCCAAGATAATATGTTGACATTACTCATCGCAACTATGTGTATGCTACTAAATTCAAACCTCCTTAGAGATAAAATGTAGAGATGGTTCCATAAATATTCGTAATATACAATTGATCACTTGATTAAAGTATGAAACTCATTTATCCTACTACCCTCAGTGTACAATCAATTTTCACAAATTATGTGGGATCTAACCATCCCCTTCAATCTAAAATTATAGGTAAACTAAAACTAGATTTTTGAAGCAATACCTAAAATAGTAGGCTTGACAATATCTTCCTCAATGCTCTCAAAAATATCAATGGATGGATACATTGCATCCACATTGACATTAGCATATTCATAGCTTGTATTTCTCCATTTTCTAGCATGGCATGAAAACAAAGTGAATAAGTTGTGTAAGTCAAAGATAATAATCTATCTCTCTCAAAACATTAAAATGAAATATAACACCATTTTCGATTTGCAAACTTTCCATATAATATGCATGCTTATATTGTTTTTTTGTAAGTAATTACCCACTAGGGATTTGAACTGGCGACCTTCCATTTAAAACTTATCATCTCAATTATTCATTACCAATTGCTCTACCCTGTGGGCTAATATCCATGTTTTTATTTATGTATGATTCACAGTAGATTAAATTTTAGAAACATGCTGTTGAGGCCTGGAAATTCGCAGGCAGCAATAGTAAGGGATTCTCCCCAATCAACATTCCCAACTAGCCCGTTGAATGTTTGGAATAGGGAATCCGTCTGGTTTGTGGTCCGGCTACCGTAGGTCAAGTAACAAAACAAAAGGGTTTACCAGTTGCGGCCCGGTCCACCGAGTTTTTTGTATTTTGACTTAAGAAATGAAATGCAAGTGCCTAACTAAATCCAGGGTGATCAAGATGCAGGGAGTGGTCAAAATGTGATGCGCAGGTTCTTACCTCTCGTCTTAGACTCGCAAGCAACCAAATCACATACCATAATAAATAAACTAACTATCTAATCTATCCCTAGGGAGCAAGGTTATCATTTGGGTGAGTAATACATTTTGCACATGCACTATGAAGAGTTACAGGTAGCTGATACTTCTTTCAAACACATGAACAATTACAGATATTTAAACAATCAGATAGCCAATTGCTTTATGAACCACATTTATTACTCAGAGCAGAAAACATCACAAAAAATATACTGAAAGACATTCAACAAGAACATAGGTTCAATAAACTAGAACAATCTCACAGTCAATGAGACACAGCTGAAAACGAAATAGTTCCTCTTCAACATTGCTCATTTAATTACATTTGATGCCTTCCATGTTGCACTCTCTCCAATAGGAAAAATTGCAGTTTCCTTTGTAAAACGAAGTAGTTCCTCTTACAAGCAAACATTTACAAAATTTTCCAGGGAAAAAGCCCCTTCTCAGTCCTACTTTCAAATATTTAAACTACAACTACAGACCCCTAGGCTGCCTCCTTCGTCTTCCCCTTTAGCTTCCCAACACTTCAAATTCTTCTACGAACTATGAGTAACTGACAGATCTTGCAGTTCCATCTCTTCGTTGCCATTCATGTTGTTCTTTCTTTCGCTCGTCCTTCTGGCCTCAGTTCGATCCACGCCGAAACACTCAGCTATACCTTCGCGCCATCGTAGTCCCACCAATCCCTTAGGTCCATCTGTACAAAAAATAGAAATGCATCATTCATTGGATTTACGTTACAAAGCAAAGCAGCATGTTATACTATTGAAACGACTAAACCACGAAGAAGACTGGGGACATCCCTGTCGTCTTACAAAGTCTAACTGCACGACCTCTTCCTCCCACAGGCTTGACGAATATTACCGTTGGCAGGAAAATACTGGAGGCTCAAAAAATACTAACATCAGAAGGGTGGGCCAACTAGCAGGCTGGAAGGTTACTAATCGGACGTCGGAGAGATGTTACATCGGAGGTTGAACGGCTTTTCCATCCGCAACGGTGGATGAGCCAAGGATCGAAGACACAAGCTACTCGCATGTGGGAGAGGACTATATCGGACGTCAGCAGATACTCGAATCGGAAGCTCACTAGCTCTTCCCGGCCGCAACGGCGGAAGGGTAAAAGCTATAGGCAAGCGGTTTTAAGACCAATACGAATCAGATGTCGGAGAGATTCAAACTTCGAACGCTAAACCGATCTGAGAGCCGCAACAGCAGAGGAACAGAGAACAACAACAGCTGATTTAACAGAAAAAATAAGTGTTCGATAGCCTTCAACAACAGTCAATTTCATTTTCAAAACGATGGCCCATCAAAGATGATTCACAAAACCCAACTATGCGACCTGCTACAAAAAATTAAGCACAGACAACTTCCAGGAATAAGCTGAAATGTAAATTGTTTGACACATCCAGACTTAAAGCAAGGACAAAGAAACATCAAGGATGAAAACAACCCGAAGCGATATTCAGTTATAAGGAGGGGCCCGAAATTTAAGAGATTTGGGGAGAAAAGTTGCAGCAGCAACAACTAGCGATTACCTGGGGAACCTAGATCTCTGGGTAATTAATCTTTGAGTGACAGACTGTTTAACAGCAAATGCATCCTTTTGAATTCTTCCAGTTATTTGGATTTCTCGAATGCCGGGAGTGTGTACCTGTAATCATTGATACTAGTCCAATTTGGGAAAGTGGAAACCAAGATTTTCAAGTCCAGATAACTCTGTTGAGGCTAGAAAATGAGTTTCATTAACCTTTGTCTTTAGGTAGCTAACAGCGGGGACACCATAGGATTGTAGCAAATGGTGAACAGCAATATTTGTTTGTTCCTCATTCTCATGCCATTTTAGCACTTTTGTGCTTTTGGAATTTTGTCCCTTTCATATGAGTCCTCCTGTATGCCTTTCTTACTGAAATTTTTTTTTTCAGGATCCTCTATCCCATAGTGTCCTTTTGTGCGAGTGGAGTACTTCGAGTTTCAGCTCACGGATGGAGAGGATCTTTTGGCAATTTTAGCACTTATGATTCAGCACCTGCTTTGATTTGTGATGCTTTCATAGGAGTTTTAACTCTTTATTTGCCTTTTGGCATTCGTTTCTTGGCATGGGATCATTTATATTTAATACACTGTTCACTTTTCTCCTTTCCATGGGTCCTTTGCTGTCGCTCCTTAGAACATTTTAAATGTGACGTGGATGGAGCCTCAACATAGTATTCCAGACTCCTCGAATCTGGTTTATTTCACAGGGGTTAAGCAGGACTTCAATGCACACAAAATTCTTCGAGAAAACTGCTATACTGGAAGAAATTCTTTCATATAAACAATAACACACAGTCTAACACCAAAACGTTTATCAAAACCAAACATTTCGGACGTACCCCATGCAACCGCAGGTTTGCTCCCTTTATTGAAATCAACGAAACAAGCTAAAAAGAAATCAACAAAAACCAACTAGAAACATGACTCAAAAGACAGCCGGGCGAATTATTTATATACAAGACAGAAAAAATCAAACAGACTCAAGAAAAATAAGGTTTGAGAACCAAACTGTTTACTGGTAGGTTCTCCTCCCACCCTTGCAAATCTTGCAACTTGTAAGTAGAAGGACCAAGCTTGGCTACAATCTGAAAAGGGCCTACCCACAACTGTTGGAACTTGGTATGCTTTCCTTTCTCATCATGGGGGTGGTCCCATTTGGGGACTAAGTCTCCTACTTCAAATTATTTTGTCCCATCTTTATGCTTGTCAAACCATCTTTTAACTGACTCTTGTTGTTGCTTAAAGCATTCTTTGGCTTTAGATCTGGCTTCCTCTGCTTTCAGGAGATTATATATTCTTATTTGTAAAACTTCGTCATCCGACCCCCTAGACTCCTGAGCTAGAATGGAAGATGGTAGCATGATATTGGGAGGTAGGATGGCTTCCTTACCGTACACAAGGGTATAGGGTGACACTCCTATTGCAGACTTGGGGGTGACTATGTCAGCCCACAGGGCGTTGGGTAAGGCTAAGTGCCAACTTCTCTAGTTTTCTATTACAGTCTTCTTCAGAATTCTAATGAGGTTTTTATTAGAGGATTCAGCCAGGCCATTCCCTTACGGATAGTAGTTAGCAGAATAATGTAATTTTATCCCTTTATCATGAGCAAATGCAGTCAATTTAATTGATGAAAAGTATTTAGAATTATCAAAAACTAACGAAATTGGAACTCCAAACCTGGTCATGATATGATCTTGTAGGAAGCTAATGACTTCGTCTTCGTTTATCTTGCGCAGTGGGATAGCTTCGACCCAGCAAGTGAAATAATCAGTCGCAGTAAGGATGTACTTGTGCAGCAGGGGAGAATTTGATTTGATTTGTCCAATAATGTCCAGCCCCCATTGCTCAAATGGTTCCGTGATTATCACAGGATTTAGGGGCGCTGCTGCTTTAGGCTGTCTTCCACCACACCTTTGACAAATATCACATTTCCTGACATGTGCATGTGCATCCTTGAAGAGTGTAGGCCAGTAGTAACCAGCTCTAAGGATTTTGTGGGCTGTAGTGTCGCCTAAATAATGTCCCCCAGCTGGACCGTCATGTAATTCTGCCATTACTTTCTTTGCATCTTCCTTTTCTAAACATCTGAGGAGAACCCCGTCATAATTCTTTCTGAATAACACTCCTACAACAAGTTGATAGGAGGCCGATTTGAGACACAGAGCTCTTCTTTGTTTGGAATTCCAGTGTTCTGGAAACAGCCCTGACTGCAAGTAATGCACAAGGTCCCTATACCAAGACTCAGGAGCTGTAAACAGAGGGCATATATCCATTACATGCAATTCGGCTTCATCTTCCCATGCTTGTTCTTCATTGTTCCTACTTTCAGTCATCAATTTGCATAACCCTTGACCTTTCACTATAGAGGCTGGCTTGAATTCAAGGTCGTATTCTTGAAGAGCTGTTACCCAGTTGCCCCTTCTTTCTCCTAACTCTTTCTGAATGAGAAGGGATCTTACAGCTGGGTAAGGGACTATTACCTTGGTTCGATTTTTTAATATATAAGGCCTGAATTGCTTCACTGCCTTAAATACTGCGTAAGCTTGCTTATCAATGGCTGGGTAGTTTAATTCAGCCCCTTGTAGCCCAATGCTCATAAAAGAGATTGGGAATTCATCACCCCCATTCTCCTTTTGCATAAGCACGGCTGCCAATGAATCATCGGATGCAAATGTATACATAATAAAGTCTTTATCAAAGTTTGGACTTTTCAGGGAGGGCGCATGTGCAACAGCAGTCTTGATTTTACTGAACGCATTCTTTTCAATTTCAATCCACTTAAATTGTGCATTTTGCTTGACCATCTGCTGCAGTGGCTTAACATTCTGGGAAAAATCGGGCACAAACCTACGTACGAAATTTATGGTTCCCATGAAGGATTGCATTCCCTTTTTATTATGGGGCATAGGGATTTGTTCAATGGCCTTAATTATTTCTGGGTCTATAGATATACCTCTCTTTGAAACTATATGCCCCAGTAACTTGCTTTCTGTGACCGTGAATACGCACTTCTTAGGATTGAGGGAAATGCATATTTCCGACAGCGTTCGAAATTTTCTTTAGGTGGAACGCGTGCTCCCCTCTTTTCTTCGAGAATATTGTAATGTCATCAAGGTATACCACAACACTTCGTCCAATCAATCCACGGAAAGCTATGTCCATAGCTCTCTGAAAATTCGCTCCAGCATTAATCAGTCCAAAGGGCATCCTTCTATAGGCAAAAGTTCCCCATTTGGTCCTGAACGTTGTCTTTAATATGTCTTCTTCGGCTACCAATACTTGATTGTAGCCAGTGAAACCGTCTAATAACGAAAACAATTCAGAACCAGATACCATCTGTAGCAATTGCTCCATGGGAGGCACCGGATAGTTGTCTTTATCTGAGGCGCGGTTTAAGTTTTTGAAGTCCACGCACAGTCTGATTTCTCCCGACTTCTTTCTGACCGGTACCAGATTCGATACCCACTTTGAGTGTCTGACTTTAAAAATGATTCTAGCATCCAATAATTTCTTTACCTCACTCTGAATCAGCGGTTCCAGCTTTTGATGCATTTTCCTCAAGGGCTGCTGATATGGCTTGACTCCGGCCTTGATGGGGATGACATGTTTTATGATGCTGGTATCATATGTTTTCAGATATTCATACGTCTAGGCGAATACATCCTTATATTTTTTAAACAAGCTGATGAATTTGTCTCTTTCTGCGGGCGAACAACATTTACCGAGATTTACAAATTTAGGATTCGCCTCACTCCCCAAGTTAATTAGCTCGAACTGCAGAGTAGAGCTGTGAGTCTTTACATTGGCTGGCCTTCTGAATTTTTCATTTAAATCGAACATCTTTTCCAACGTTCTGACTCCTTTAGGAATGAAATTGTCAAATTTCATCTCGGCCTGATGTTCTTCATCATCAATAATCGCTCCCTTGAATACTTCGTCATTGGTTAAACATTCTATGATTTGTTGGTCATCATCACATACTCGCAGGTTGGTAATCATATCAGGTACTGAAGGCCTGAAAAGCAATTCAACAGTACATCGATTATTTGAGGGTACAAACCTAGCAGCCGAAGTGGCTAATAAGTCAGCTACTGCGTTTCTAATTCTTGGGATTGAAATAATGTTGAATGCATTAAAACATTTAAGCAGTTCCCATACCTCATTCTGGTAAGCTTTCAAGTGAGGATAAATACAGTGGATTTGATTCCGGATTTGTTTCACAATAATTTCAGAATCCCCAAAAACTTTTAAATTACTTACCTTCAATTCAATCGCCTTCTTGAGTCCCTGCACCAGTGCTTCATATTCAGCTATATTATTAGTACACTCAAACTCTAGTCTACAGGAAAGAAAAAATTTATTCTTTTGAGGGTCAATCAGGACACAGCCGGCCCCTGACCCTTCTAATGACTTTGAGCCATCAAAAAATAAAGTCCAAAAATCACTAACTATTGAATGTAAATATATTCCTACTGCTAAGTCTACTATTTTACAATCAATCTCATCAGCCTGCGAGAATCGAAGGAGATTAGGCTGGGTGTCAGATGGGTTGCTGGCTTCTTCCGCTTGATAATTCCCTGGTTCCAACTCAAGAAAATAGTTTCCCAATACAGAATCCACAGGTATATTCTTCTCATCTAGTTGGGTAACATTATACTTCATGTGGGGTTCTCTTAGAACCTTGATCTGGTTTGGACTCCCCTTGTATGGAAACCACAGATGCAACCAATCTGAAGCGAAATATCCATTTAATTTGGCTAACCAATCTCTGCTCGGGACAAGACCGTAAGCGTCTGGTATATCAGCCACCATGATGTTAATAACTTGGCATACTTTGTCATTGGATGTCAGACGGATTAGGACATCTTCCATCTCACCAATTACCTTAACGTCTGTCCTATCCAACTGAACCACCCTCCACGTGGTAGGCTTAGGCTGCCCATTTATCTTCTTACATACTGATATGGGCATGACATTAATGGATGCTCCTGAGTCTACTAGACAATTGTGCACGTTATGATTAAAAATTTCAAACGTCAGGAGGAAAGGTGGATGTTTAGCTTTAGACTTACCTCCAACGCTGGTTTCTCCAATCTCTTCTTCATCCTGAGGTTGATTGTCGGAGGGGAGCTTGTCATCTGATGCTTCAAGTGCTTTTAGCAGTCTCTCCTTTTGATGCGGCACCTTACACATTTTGAATAATGGAACATTCACTTTTACCTTTTTTAAATCCTCCACAACGTCATAATTCATCGGCCGTCCAATGGGATGGGGTTTATCAGCATTTTCTTCACTTGGCTTGGTTGTTATATCGCACTGTCTAGGACTTTGGCTGGTAATCGTGAATTCTGGAATCTTATCAGCCAAGGATTTATTTTGGAACTTCTTCTTAACATTTCTCTGCAGCCTTTTGATCTTTGGAAGAATAATACTGTCGTCCTTAACCGTTCCTTTGCTTCTTGTGGCCACGTTGGTTTCCATAATGCCTTTGTATCCCTGAGTCTCTCCTTGTTCAGCGTCAAAAAAGGAGACAGAATTCCATAAAGCCAGGGTTTCCTCCTCCTGCTCTTTATTAGATGTAGAGGCAGAATTCTCTTTTCTTTCTTCATCATCTTCTTCTGTTAATTTCGAATCCAACAGTTGATTCATCACCAGCGTCATAGAGTTTATCCATTGCGGACAATTCTTTTCAGAATGTGGTTGTTGATGGAAAGTGCAGAAATTATCCATACCGACCTCTGTTAGATTCATGGATGCAGTGTTATGAGGAGGAGGATGAGAATGATCCTTATCCTCTCTTTTCTTATAATATGGCTTATAAAACTTTTGTGCCTCCCTTTCTTTCTCCATATCTATGATCTTGTTGGAAAGCTTCTGCATCATCTTGGCCATATTCTCCAGGTCTGGCGACTTTTCTTCCTTAGGCTTAGTGAACAATAAGGTTTTTCTTCCCGCACCTTTCTCTCCTGATTGTTCTGGATAGTCTTCAATACTTTCTCTTTCCACTTCCACCACTTCTGCCTCTTCATAGGTCTCTATCAAAGTAGGCTTGGCCCTACCTTTTGCAAACATGGCCAAATCAGAGCCTAAAGCTGAAGTATAGTACTCAATCAGTACTTTGTCTGAAGGCTTATCTGTTTCAAAGAAATTTTTAAGATATGCTGCAAACCTTTGTGTGAAACTGTGCACTTTTTCCCTTTTCTCTTTCTTCAATGCGCACAGTCCTTTCATGAGGGAGGTGTGAGTCTTTTAGACTGCATACTTACTTCTGAACATTCTCTCGAAGGTATCCCAATCTGGGATAGAGTTAGCGGGCAATCCAAAATACCATGAGGCCGCAGCTCCTTTGAGGGTATGCGGGAATAGTCTACAAACCACATCTTCGTGCTCCCCAGCCCTCAGACCTTCTATTGCCAAGTAGAAACTCTGTAGATGATCATCCACTAGCATCTTCTCATTGGGGTCAAATTTAGGCAGCAACTTTTCAAAGGCTTGAGGTAGGTCATGCAAAGGCGGGGTCAGGTTTAGAGGTGATCTGGCTCTCCATGCAGGTGGTGGATTTGGTGGGTTGGGTGGCTGGTTGGCGTTAACTCCTGCCATAAGTAAAGGTGGAGAGTGAGGGGGTGAACCAACAGGGGTCTGAACATGAGAACTGTAAGGGGTATCTGGGCCTACTTGGTTCAAAGGTAATTCAACCTCCTGCAGAACTGTCTCTACAAGTTCTTCCCAGTCTCCAACCAACACTGAATCTTCTACTATAGGACGGTCTTTCTTCTTGTATTCTCTTCTAGGCAATTCGGGGATAATTGGCAAACCTCCAATCTTCTTTACATAAGCACGGGTGTGTCTTCTCAGGTCATTAACAATTTTGTTGTGAACAGGATATAGATATTCTCTGTTTTCTTCCGGGGTTGGATTATGGAACCCACTTCTTTCAAAACTGTCACCGATGGAAAAATCTCGGGAAAACAAGTTTCTGCGGCCAGCCATGCACTGGCTGCCCTCCTTCTAGCGCCAAAACTGTTGAGGCCTAGAAATTTGCAGGCAGCAACAGTAAGGGATTCTCCCCAATCAATGTTCCCAACTATCCCATTGACTGTTTGGAATAGGGAATCCGTCCGGTTTGCGGTCCGGCTACCGTAGGTCAAGTAACAAAACAAAAGGGTTTACCGGTTGCGGCCCGGTCCACCGAGTTTTTTGTATTTTGACTTAAGAAATGAAAGGCAAGTGCCTAACTAAATGCAGGGTGATCAAGATGCAGGGAGCGGTCACAATGTGATGCGCAGGTTCTTACCTCTCGTCTTAGACTCGCAAGCAACCAAATCACATACCATAAGAAATAAACTAACTATCTAATCTATCCCTAAGGAGCAAGGTTATCATTTGGGTGAGTAATAAATTTTGCACATGCACTATGAAGAGTTACAGGTAGCTGATACTTCTTTCAAACACATGAACAATTACAGATATTTAAACAATCAGATAGCCAATTGCTTTATGAACCACATTTATTACTTAGAGCAGAAAACATCACAAAAAATATAATAAAAGACATTCAACAAGAACATAGGTTCAAGAAACTAGAACAATCTCACAGTCAATGAGACACAGCTGAAAACGAAATAGTTCCTCTTCAACATTGCTCATTTAATTACATTTGATGCCTTCCATGTTGCACTCTCTCCAACAAGCAAAATTGTAGTTTCCTTTGTAAAACGAAGTAGTTCCTCTTACAAGCAAACATTTACAAAATTTTCCAGGGAAAAAGCCCCTTCTCAGTCCTACTTTCAAATATTTAAACTACAACTACGGACCCCTGGGCCGCCTCCTTCGTCTTCCCCTTCAGCTTCCCAACGCTTCAAATTCTTCTACGAACTATGAGTAACTGACAGATCTTGCAGTTCCATCTCTTCATTGCCATTCATGTTGTCCTTTCTTTCGCTTGTCCTTCTGGCCTCAGTTCGATCCACGCCGAAACGCTCAGCTATACCTTCGTGCCATCGTAGTCCCACCAATCCCTTAGGTCCATCTGCACAAAAAACAGAAATGCATCATTCATTGGATTTACGTTACAAAGCAAAGCAGCATGTTATACTATTGAAACGACTAAACCACAAAGAAGACTGGGGACATCCCTGTCGTCTTACAAAGTCTAACTGCACGACCTCGTCCTCCCACAGGCTTGACGAATATTAATGTTGGCGGGAAAATACCGGAGGCTCAAAAAATACTAACATCGGAAGGGTGGGCCAACTAGCAGGCTGGAAGGTTACTAATCGGACGTCGGAGAGATGTTACATCGGAGGTTGAACGGCTTTTCCATCCACAACGACGGATGAGACAAGGATCGAAGACACAAGCTACTCGCGGGTGGGAGAGGACTAAATCGGACGTCGGCAGATACTCGAATCGGAAGCTCACTAGCTCTTCCTAGCCGCAACGGCAGAAGGGTAAAAGCTACGGGCAAGCGATTTTAAGACCAATACGAATCGGACGTCGGAGAGATTCAGACTTCGGACACTAAACCGATCTGAGAGCCGCAACGGCGGAGGAACAGAGAACAACAACAGCCGATTTAACAGAAAAAATAAGTGTTCGATAGCCTTCAACAACAGTCAATTTCATTTTCAAAACGATGGCCCATCAAAGACGATTCACAAAACCCAACTATGCGACCTGCTGCAAAAAATTAAGCACAGACAACTTCCGAGAATAAGCTGAAATGTAAATTGTTCGAAACATCCAGACTTAAAGCACGGACGAAGAAACATCAAGGATGAAAACAACCCAAAGCGATATTCAGTTATAAGGAGGGGCCCGAAATTTAAGAGATTTGGGGAGAAAAGTTGCAGCAGCAACACATGCATCTTGGCATATTCTTTTAAGGTCTTCTTCACATGCCTTACAATCAAGGGTGTGTTAGTTACCAATACCACTTGAGGTCTAACATTATTGTGATCAAATACTAAAGTTTATCAATAAATTTATGATTATATCTAGAATCCTAGAGGTTACATGTAATGATTATTAGTCATGAAATCAAAAGTATAATTTCATTAAAGGAATTTCAATTTGATTGGAAATAATGGATGCATAGGAACCTAGTAAGGTGGTGCATAGACTATTATTCTCTTCTCTAAGAAACTCATATATCATTTCCATTTATGAATATTGTCATGTCTTTTCAAAGAAAATATAAATAAACATAGTAGATTTTAAACGGTGAATATGCTTAATTCATGCTACAAAGTGAAAGAAAATACAAACATATTTGCTTAAGCAAGAACAATAATAATCATGAAAAACACATTGAATTCCTAGATCATAACCAAATCCAAATATTAATCCTAATATAATATGTTTCTAAAATAATAATGATAAAAAATTAACACGGTTTTTTAACTCAACAAAGTTGTTTAACTTTAACCCATACCCCATGGATCGGTAGAAGTCGCATGAAACCAATCAAGCTACTACAAAGGGCTCAATTTTTGTCACCAACATCCATGAATATATTTTGATGCATGGTAAATATTATAAAAATAGTAGATCATCCAATCTATTTTAAGTGAAAATTTAATGGAATTAATTGAGATATGGAAAATAATTATGACAGGGTAATTTGAAATGATAAATAATTAGTATGATGTCTTTAATATGAATTTGAAATTTTTACATATTTAAAGGAAATATGGAAATATTTACGAAACGTTGATGAGTGATTATTAAGAAATGGTTCAAAAACCCTAATACAAATTCCATGTCCTCATATATTATCCAATCAAAATATTCTAAAACATAAAAGAGGTACATAAGAGAGGCATTTTTTTATTATATAATTTAGAGATAGGTGAAATTTTTAAATAATATTATTTGTCTACCTACAGTTGAAGCTACACAAAATTGCCTTGGATAATGAGAATGAAATAAATATGCCAACCAATTTTAGGTAATACCTCACCTATATATAATATATCATAGTAATAGTAATTAATATTATAATTAAAATATAATAATATTATATTATAAGTATAAGTATACTATACACCGTGAAAAGTTGAGTACAACAACTTTTAACTAATATATAATAATATTATATTATAATTAATAATACTATATATCGTGAAAATTTGAGTCAAATATATATATATATTAAAATAATATTATACACTATGAAAAGTTGGGTTCAATATCTTTTAAGATGGCACTATGTATTTAATTTTCTTTCCTTATTTTGGATAAAAAAGTTATATAAAACTTACTTCTCATAAATTGATTTTCATATCAAATATACATTTAAAGAAACTATAATAAAAATGAAATAGTAAAAAAAATTGTTTGCATGACATTACTTTATTAATGTAATTATTTTTTCTTTATTGAAATTTGCTTTAATGAGTAGATACAATAGTCTATTTCTTCATCATCACCGAAAGTAGAATAAAAACACCCATTAAAATATAATCCACTCTATCCACCAAATATATACAAAAATATCCTATCAACTAGCTATTTTACCTTCTAATCATTGATATCATATTTTTCAAAAATTTCACCACTACTAACTCCTATTGGTCATATATACTTTAAGTGAACTATTCTATACCAACATCTAAAGTCATAAAATTTTAGTGGAACTACCTCAAAAGTATGCTTTAGTGTCTCGTAATGAAAAAGCATAATTTTCACAAACGGTAACTATGGTGGATTCATGGAAAGATTTTCGATGACACGCAAATATCCTAAATTTGTGTGTTGCCTTGCTCTCATCAACTTTATGATTTTCATGACATTGTTAACCATAAATCCTCTTCTAAGTTTGTCTTTGTCAAAATGTTTTATATTATAATAATTATGAATCTTATATTTTGCAATATTATAACATAATTTCTTTTTTCATGTACAAATCTTCCGGTGTCCTCACCATTTCTTGTTACGTTTCTCAGCTTCTTTGTCTTTGTTCATGACTTTGGGGATGGCAATCTAAAGAGGACGACCTAATATGGTTACAAGGATGGTGGTGTTGTGCTTGAGCCTTGGTTATGGCGGTGTTGTGCTTGAGCCTTCCGGTGTCCTTGGCATTCCTGGTTACGTTTCTCAACTCCTTTGTCTTCGTCCATGACTTCTCCTCGGGTGTCCATCCTGCCCTCACTCTGTTAATTTGGGGTTTTCATAATATTAGGGTTTTCTTTTCGACTCCCGTCAACCTGCAACCAGCGACTTATTGGAGTCCCTCCCCTTACCAGGGGGACTAGTACCAACCAATTCAAAATAAGTGGGAAGTTTCTTGTCATTTCAGTTGCTCGATTGTTATGTGTTGTTGTCTGGGGTTTGGAGTATTTTAGCATTTTGGGTCTATCACCCTGCATGGGTTTTTCACGTCATTGTATGGTCTTGTTATCCCATATCCGTCAGCACGCGCGGGGTTGACTTCGTTTTTTTTATATCTTGTTTTGCCCCGGGTTTCGTGGGTCTGGTCTTTTCTTCCTGGTCTCTGTCGTCTTGACCCTTTCCCGTACTTTTCGCTTGTTTTTCCGGAACTTTATCTTGATCTCTAATGGGTTTCTTGTCATTCCGGTGGTTTTCTCCTTGATACTGCTTTATTTGGTGGGTTTTGTTCCATTATGGTTTTCCATCCTTGCCTGGTCTGTAGGGTCTTTCTCTGAGTCTCTCGGCAGTATTGGGTTAGGGTATTTTTCGGGTTTGGAGCTGTTGGGTTGTTTCCGGGTTCCCATCCCTTTCCTTGTCTCTCGGTGGTGGTGGGTTGTCTCTGTGGCCACGTTGGTGGTTGACTCTGCAGTTTCTCCACATGGATGACCACGGGACCTCTTCTCACTTTCGTCGTAAATGCCATGCTTGGAATATCAAAACCCTTAATGGACGGTTTCAATTTGTCCTTAGTCACGACATTTTTATGGATCGAGTTTCCTCTCTGTGCACTCGTGCTCTGTTGGGGCATCTCAAATATTGCAGATTAGGAAAAAAAGCATGGATTGATTGGGCTTCAGAGTTCTGGAAGTCATTGTAGACATATATCCCCACTATTAGTCTCTTGTCGAACAGATGGATTGTCTTTGTTTTTCTTGACGCAACTCATGCATCTCTCATCCTTAATAAGATGTGGCATATTGGCTTTGGGTCATTGGTTCTGGGTCAATGGCATCCACACTTTGATCCCCTTAAGGAGTGGGTGAAGAAACGCCATTTATGGGTTCTAATGCCCCATCTCCCATTCCCGCTCTAGAATGTGAACATTCTCGAAGGTATTGCTAACACAATTGGACGCTATGTGGTTTTGGATGAGGATTTTCACCTTACATTTGACAAAAGAGTGGCACGGGTTCTTGTCCAGCTGGATGTCTCCCATGGTTTGCCCGCAGAGGTGGAAATATTATGTAAGGATCGTCTCTTGGTGTAGAGACTTGATTACCTCCATGTTCCCTTTCGTTGCAGCATTTGTCGAGACACAGGTCACTTCCAGCGGTCTTGTCCCTCACTCAAGCAAGCATCTGCTGACTCCAACCTAGCTGCCTCTCCCCATGCTGGAGCTCTGATATCTTCCTTTCCTCTAGAGCACTCTCAGAAAGGTATTTACTCCCAGTCCCTTTCAATTTTCAATGATGTATCTGATTCTATGCTTCGCGATATTGATACTTTGGTGAAGACCCCGACTGCGGCTCGACCTCTTGTTTTGGCCTCTTTGGTGACTCCCCCATTGGGTGACCCTTTGGATTCCTCATGTGTTGACACATTGTACCCTGAACCTGGTCACTTTCCTTACTCTTCCCCTAACCCCATAACACTTTCATCGTCTTTACCTGACTGTGACCCTGAGGAGATTTCTACCCCTTTGGTTCCTCCCCTTGATACTGCTTGTGATTTCCCCCCTGACCCCACTCTGTGTCTTTCGTCTACTGCATCCACAATCCCTCAATTTCCTCCTCTTACCTCCCTTGTTGAATTTCCCCCTCTCCCATCGGCCAGCACATCTCCGCCCATTCCCCCCTCTCCCCTTAGTCCTATTTCCTCTCCTTCTTTCTATGATCCCTCCCTCCATAATACTTTATCCATCTTCTCTGCTACTACCCCCTCCTCCCTGTCTACTCTCCCCCTTAACTCCATTCGCTTTGAGAATGTGACTGTTAGAAAGAAAAAGAAGGACAAGAAGGGTCTTCCTGGAGATCTCTCCTTGGCCTCTCCTCCTTATATCCCACTCTCGGTCCACATTAAAGATGCTACTAGGGGATCTTCGCACCGGGGACTTAGAGCACCATCTCCCCCCCCCCCCCACTGTTCCTTAATGTTAGGGGTCTGGGGGGCAAGACCAAACTATGCAGCCTCTATTCTCTTTTTTTTGATATTCACTTGGACATGATTCTCCTTCAGCGGACCATGTGTAGCACTTACCCTGCACTTCATGCATTCTCTAATCTCTTTCCTAACTGGGAGTATTGTGCCACTAGCGCTTCTAGCCTCTCGGGTGGGCTCCTGACTTCCTGGGACCCTCATAAAGTCAGGTGTCAAGCTTTTGAAACTGCTGCTGGTATCCTTGTGAAGGTTTTTTTCCGTGGTATGAACGATCCATTTGACATCCTTAGTTGCTACGGTCCCTACCGTGACCAGATCTCTTTCTGGGAAAGGGTTCTTAGAAGGGGGTTACTAAACTCTCCTTATCTTATCTTGGGTGGGGATCTTAATTTGACATTGAATGCGTTAGAGATTTGGGGCAAGTGTGCTATCCTTGATCCTCTCTCCTCACACTTCAAACAGTTCTTTTATTCAGTGGGACTTACTAATGTCGCCCCTCCTTGCTCTGGTCCCACTTGGAGAAACGGTCGGGTTGGAGGTAAGGGTATCAGCAAGAGACTTGATAGGTTCTTAGTGTCCTCTTCCTTGGTCCCTCTGCTCTCTGTCCACTGTGTTTGGACCCATCCAGCAAACATTTCTGATCACTACCCTATCTATTTTGAATGGAACAAGTCTATGAGGTCTTTTAATTACCCTTTTAAATTTAATCATTCATGGCTCTTGGACCTTGACTTATGTTCCTAGATCTCCAATCGATGGCCCTGTTTCTCTCCTGTATCTAAGGGTTCTGCTTTGGACCTCCTTTCTCAAAAGCTACGTATCCTCAAGAAAGAGGTTAGGGACTGGACCAAAGATAAAAGCTCCTTTCTGGAGGTTGATTCTCATAGGTTGGATAAGGAAATATGTTCCCTTCTCTCTAACTCCAACTTTGGTATCCTTTCTAAGGAGGATTAGTTGACCTTATCTCAACTCAGATCTGATAAGAAGAAAATTTTGGACCACTTCCTACTGACCTGGAAGCTGAAGAGTTGTGCAAAGTGAGATCTGTATGGTGACTCAAATACTAAATATTTCCATACCCTTGCATCTGGTAGGAGGAATCAAAACTCCATATGGGCCCTATCTGATGCTGGTGGATAGATCATTGATGATGAGGCTGCACATAGAGACATGGGTCAGATTCATTTTGTTGGTATTTTTAAGGATGACAAACAGACCTGTCTATTGGAACAATTGAGAGTTGTATTACTCTATCCCAAGATGATCTCCCAAGATGCTGCACATTGTCTCACTGATCATGTTTCCCTGTATGAAGTTGAAAGTGCCCTCCATACTTTTAAAAAGGACAGGAGCCCAGGCCCGGATGGCTGGCCTATCGAATTTTATCTGCACTTCTTTGATATTCTGGGTGAAGAACTACTTTCTGTTGTGGAATGTGCTAGAGTTTCAGGTTGTATTCCTCCTACTCTTAATTCAACCTTCCTAGCCTTGATCCCTAAGAAGGATAAGCCCAATTCTTTTGCCGATTACAGGCCTATATCCCTTTGTAACCTACTATACAAATTGATCTCGAAGGTTGTAGCAGTGAGGCTTAAGCCTTTCTTAGACTCACACATTTCCAAGGAACAGTATGGTTTTTTAAAGAATCGTTTGATTGTTGAGCCCATTGGCATTCTCCAGGAGACCCTCCATTCTGTGAAGACCAAAAAATCCTGTGCCCTCATTCTTAAATTGGATCTGGTGAAAGCTTTTGATCGTGTTAATTGGTCTTTCATATGTCTCATCCTCATTCAGATTGGGGTTGATCTTCAGGCTGTAATCTAGATTATGGGTTGTCTTCCATCGACCAATTTTGTTGTTCTTATTAATGGTACTACCTCAAAATTCTTTTCTGCCACCAGAGGCATCAGACAGGGCTGCCCTCTTTCTCCGTTGCTTTTCATTCTAGTTATAGAAGGCCTCAGCCTCTTGATTGTGGATGCAAGGGATCATGGTCTCATTAAAGGAATTCAGATTACTCCCTCCCTTGCACTAACACATCTCCTATTTGTCGATGATGTTATTCTTCTGGGATCAGGTACTCTATCAGATTCAATGGCACTTGAAGTTTAATTAAGCTCATTCTATAAAGCTTCGAGGATGATCATTAGTATGGATAAATCTTGTTTCCTTTACAATAATGTGGAAGTTGACATTAGATTGGATATTGCCCGGGCCTTTCCTTACAAAATGGAGCCCATATCTACGGGATTCAAATATCTAGGCTACTTTCTCAAGCCTCTGGGGCATAGAGTCTGTGACTAGCACTGGCTGATTCAGCATTTTGAAAGAAAAATATTCCACTGGGCTCATAAACTTCTCTCCTTGGGAGGCTGGTTAATTCTCATCCAAGTTGTTTTGTCATCCATCCTGGCATACTAGTTCGGTCTTGCTCTTGTTCCTGTATATGTATTGAACAAGCTTAGAAGTCTTACTTTTGCTTTTCTCTGGGGATCCTCTGATAACAAACACCGATACCATCTGTCGGACTGGAAATGCCTCTCCTGGTCGTATTCGTATGGGGGATGGGGTATTAAGAACTTGCATTAGTTCAGCATAGCTCTCAGATTAAAAAACTTTTGGTTGGTTCTACAAAATGATGGTCTTTGGCATGATGTCGTGGTCAATAAATATCTTAAGAAGCTCTCTGTTGAGACTTGGCTCAGAGGCAAGCACTTCAATTTTCGTGGTCCATCGGTCTTCTGGAAGGGTTTCTTGTTGACTCTCCCGTGGCTTGGTAAAAGTCTTGCCTGGAAGGTGGGCTATGGTAAGTATGTACTTATTGGCACAGATCCCATTATCGGGGTTCAAGACTTTATCACATTCCCTACCAATTTCAAGGATTTCTTGGAGGATTTGGATATTACCACTCTGTCTCAGGCTCATAATACCCTGTCAGGATCACACCGGTATTGGTATAGTGCAGAGGATCTCTGTGTTGCTGGTGACTGGAAATTGATTTGGGATTCTTTCACGAGAAGCCTGGAAATTGGGGGTATCCGTCTCGATTCTCAGCCTGATACTTTGCTATGGGATTATAACAAGCATGATGGCTCAATTACTGCAAAACTGGTGTATGATTGTATAGTCCACTCCTTTTCTCCTTGAGCTGACAGCGGTTTTCTTTCAAAATTATGGGTTGGTTCTCTCCCCAGGAAATTTGTTGTTTTATTTGTTGGCCTTGTAGAACAAGATCTTAACATGGGATAATCTCCAGAAGCATGGATTGACAGGTCCAGGGGTCTATACACTCTGCTACAAGGCTGCTGATTGTGTACAACACTTCTTTTTCCATTGTGTGGTTTGGAAGAATGTTATCTCGCTCATTTAGGAACAGTTCAATATTTATCCTTACTTTCAATCAAATTATCTCAACTCGTATTTGGATAGGTGGACTGACTGTTTCTCTAAAAAATCAGCCTTCTATTACCTCCCATTTCTTGCCATGTGGGTTGTTTGGAAAGCAAGAAATGCCTCTATTTTTTAAGGGAAAATTATCCCTGTCACCAGCATCATACATCAGATTACTTATTTCTCGCAGCTTTATTGTCCATCAGTTTTCAAAA
Source organism: Pseudotsuga menziesii (assembly GCA_001517045.1). Taxonomy (NCBI): domain Eukaryota; kingdom Viridiplantae; phylum Streptophyta; class Pinopsida; order Pinales; family Pinaceae; genus Pseudotsuga; species Pseudotsuga menziesii. The sequence goes on along the minus strand of LPNX010840821.1, from coordinate 417,868 downwards.
TTAAAAAGTCCAGATCCTTGGGACAGGGTCCTATCATAAAATATCCCTGTGGCTTCTTTGATGGGGCATCTACTAGAGGTGTTGGAGGGGTGGGCTTCTGTCTATACTTGAGCAAGACACATTCCTTCGAGTTTGCGTTGGGGAATGGAATGGGTACCAACACTAAAGCAGAACTTATCGGGCTCTAGGCCCTTCTGCATACTGCCCAAATGATGGGGATACCCAAGCTTGGAACATATGGTGACTCATTAGTCATCATGAATTGGGCAAATGGTTCAGCATCTATTTCACCTCCTGATCTTTATCACTGGTGTAGGGATATAAGAAAGCTATGCTCCTACTTTTTGGAGCTATCTTTCAGCCATATCTATCGTGAATACAACCAGCTTGCTGACAGACTCTCTAAAAAAGCTCTCACCTTGGCTCCCAGTTCAGGTGACTACTCTGAATTTTTTGATGGCCATTTGGTCTCTCGTGACATGATTGTACTCTTTTGATTCAGGTGCTAGAGTATGTTCTCCTCTTTTTGATGCACCCTGTATCATTTTATTTGGAGCGGACTCTTTTAGATTGCAGTTCTTCACACTTGTATTCACGATAGATATGGTTTGAGTGGCAGCCTTTCTGATGGGATCAGTATGTAGATGATGTCCATGTCCCCATTGCAGCTTGTTGTGTTGTGTATGCAGCTCATGATGTATTGTTGTGTCCTTCCCTAGATGCGGTTGTTTATGTTTCTTTTGATCCCTCATCACGAATTTAACCCATTTAATGGGATAGCATCTCAGATGCCCTTTGATTCTTAATGAATAACAAGGACAGGCTTTTTTCCTCTGAAAAAAAAAAAGGTATAATAAAATATTGATTGTGTTGTTTCCTTAAAATGTGATCTTCAAAAGTTAAAATGTTTAAGATCATTGGTATGAATTTGAATTTGAATTATTTTATAGTATGAGAGGAAATAGAGACTACACAAATATACAAGGTATAACTTATGAATGTCATTGTTATAGTTTAAATAATTTGTATGTCTTACTATAATATATTTAATAAAGTAATGTTTTAAAGAAATTGATTAAATTTATTTAAACAAATCTAGGAAATATATTAATGGTTAAGAATTTAAAAAATAGATTTTTTAGACTAAAAAAAGGCCTATCTAGTCTAAGCTATCTCTATATTTCCTTAATGCAAATGTAGTTAACTATATTCACCAATCAATGCAGAGTGTAGTTAAATTGTTAAGAAGCAACCTAGGTTTTAGATATTTTTAGGGTGCTTCTTCCAAAATAATAAAATATTGAAGCTATCTCTATATTTCCTTAATGCAAATGTAGTTAACTATATTCACCCATCAATGCAAAATGTAGTTAAATTGTTAAGAAGCAACCTAGGTTTTAGATATTTTTAGGGTGCTTTCTTCCAAAATAATAAAATATTGAATCCATAGACCAATATATAGGGAAATGGTTTAAGTTCCAACTCAATAGAAATCAAGAAGTTGAACTCATGTCATTTCAAATATTATTTATGTGTTTTCTTGAAATAGTTTGATGCAATTAACAACAAAATAAAAGTGATGGTATCACTTGTATTTCAAAAATTAGGATTTATTTGACATAAATTATAAATATGAGTTTTTTTCTCAAAATTTTTAATCAATCATTTTTGTAATATTAAGCATTTTAAAAAAAACTTTTGAAAAATTTATTGATATTTTACCTTTTTTTAAACTACATATCCTCCTTGATTATTTATCTTTTTTTAATTTGCATATATATATTTTTAATGGTATATATTATTGTTCCATTTTCAATATATTTTATTTATATATATATATATATAACTTAAAAACTATAAACATTATTTACACACATTTTTTTTAAAGAAAAGCTTACAAAATAAAAGATATGTTTGAAGAATAAAGCTACTAAACTCTCAGCTCTTCATCTAGTGGTTCGATCATTAAATGTTATTATTTTGGTACATGTTTCTTTATTTTTAGGTGATTATGGCAGAAAGATTAATCTAACGATTTACTTAAGCATTATGCTAACTCCATTTCTCTTCTAGTGCAGGTCTTCCTTTCGATTGCAGGTGTTCTACGCAATGGCTTGATCATGGATTGTAGTTTAATCTTTCCCCCTTCCCCTTCAATTCAAGAAAATAACTAGAACTGGAAGCTAGTCCTAACCTTACCCGAAAGTGTTGTAAACATAGGGGGGACTAACGTTGCAAGGGTCTTAACTTCCATAACCTTATTCTAAATTTTTGTGAACAAGAGAGTGCCCACTTTACAAGGTTTTCGATCCCATTTATCATGTTGACTTTCCCGAGGTTTATGGTGGGAAACAGTTGATCAGCACATTAGTCCTTACCGGGGTTCCTTTTTTTTTATTTTACCTTACCCAACACATCTTTGTGTTATTCCTTAACTGTATTAGAGCCTACACCTTACTTGGTGATCTCTAACAATTCTCTTTCTCTTTTCTTGTTTTTCTTTGTTTTTTGCATGCCCCTCTTTTTTTCTTTCTAGGTCTTTTAATATATAATAACTAACTCTCTTCAAGAGTGGCCACTTATCTTCATAAAGATGGCTAAAGATTTAGTTACTATCTTAAACTCAGGTTTCTGTCAATTAATTGCATGGATGTCTAACTTCTGTATGCAGATCATTTTATATTAAAATAGATTTCTGCCAAAATTATTAGTTTACACCACATAAACATAATTTAAATAAAGTTACTTTTAAAAAAAATTACTAGCGAATATTACAATAAACTATACATAATTTTTTTATATAGTAAATATTATTGTTTCATTTTCATTATGTTCTTCCATTACATAG
>LPNX010840821.1:381394-414928 GCA_001517045.1 Pseudotsuga menziesii | reverse complement strand
ATATATATATATATATATATATATATAACACTGATTTGCTTTTGTTATATAAGATCAACTTACTTTTCGCTTTGTTATATAAGATCAACTTACTTTTCACTTAAAAAACAATTGTAACCTACCTTAATCACTCTATTTATCTATCTATAACACTCTTTTACTTTTGTTGTATAACATCAATTTACTTTTGCTTACAAAAAATTGTAACCTAGCTTCATCAATATTTTATATTTGTTCTATAAAATGTTATAGTGAAATAGGAGGATGGCTATGACTGTAGTCTTTGGAAAGTCTTTTAAAGAAGAAAAAACTTTATTCGATACTATGGATGACTGGCTACGCAGAGACCGTTTCTTTTTTGTGGGTTGGTCCAATCTATTGCTCTTTCCTTGTGCTTATTTTGCTTTAGGTGGATGGTTCACGGGTACAACCTTTGTGACTTCATGGTATACTCACGGATTGGCCAGTTCCTATCTAGAAGGTTGTAATTTCCTAACTACCGCAATTTCTACTCCTGCTAATAGTTTAACACATTCTCTGCTACAACAATATATAATATAAAAATCAAGGTTTTTGGATTAAATACTCATTATGTAGTTGGATAAAAAAAATTATAAAAGAGATATTACTTATTATAGAATTATTTGTAGATCTTTTTACAATAAAGAATGTAAAGTTTCTTTTTATGCATTAAAAAAATTATTATATATTAATACATATACAAACAATACACCATGAACAGTAGAATAAAAGAAATTAACATAAAGATTATTGTATATACAAACAACCAAAAGATTATTATATTAATACATGTATAAACAACTAATAAAATATACAATACACCAATGAAAAATAGAATTAAAGAAACCAAAAAAGATATTATTGTATATTTTATATAAAAAAAACCAATAGAAAATACAATACATCAAAGAAAAATAGAATCAAATAATGTGTTTATATTTTCATTTCCAAAAAAACCAATAGAATATACAATACATCAAAGAAAAATAGAATCAAATAATGTGTTTATATTTTCATTTCCATTTAAAAGTTTCCAATCTGTCCACATTATATGAATGGTTATTATTTTCTTGGAAATATTTATTTTTATAAACGGATTTTGTTTTGTCTAACTCTTTAATGTTTTTATATTTTTAGGTTCTGGTTTATAATTTTATTAATTTTGAGGGAATATATGTTTCATTTCAGGAAAAAAAACTGATTTTCAAAAGTAAAATATATAAATTTTTATATTTTATGTTTTTTTTAAGTGTGAAAAAATCTCTCATTTTCTATTTTTTTTAGTTTAATATAGTTTTGGAAATTATCTCTTAAACATATAAAAATATTAATAAACATAATTATAATTTTATATTTTTTAATTTAATTTTTGAATATTTGTTTATTTTAAAAAATAATAAAAGTTTTGGATTATGTATTATTATTTGTATAAGAAAATATTTTTTTCCAAGATAAAAATTCATAATTTTATTGTCCAAATTACATTCGTGAAAAAAGGATTACATATACCATCTAGAAAGATGGTGCAACTACAACATAATCATTGGTCTAATTACAATTCCTTAATTTAAGCCCTTGAGTAAGGCATAGCTTTTAAGCATAAAACTGAAAATGCAGTCATTGGTCTGATTGCATCCTAAGCTAGCTCTTAAAAAACCACTGAAAGCATAACTTTTAAGCAAAAAAAATGAAAACATGACTTTTAAGAACAAAAAATGAATACAAAACTACTCTATCAAATATATGATTTTGAACATCTTCCCATCAATTTCAAAGTTCAAACATTTAATCATAAAACAAAATATTAAAATAGGTCCACGATTAAAAAAATAAAAAATAGTCCACCAAAATAGCAAAAAGATTATTTAGATATTACTCACCACTCGCATGGATGTATTCAGATATTTCACCTTCTATATATTCAGATATAGTCTACCAGTCCTTTTCAAGGAAGATACCTTCCTCTGATAAAATGGCAGCTCCCACATTCCTTTCTCTTAGGATATGAGAGAAGATAATCTCCTCCGATATGAGAGAATATAACTTCCTCCAATTGATTATGTAGGCATATTATCTCATTTGGAATAGGCTTCCAAAAAATATTGTTGAAGAAAATAAGTTGCTTTCTTAATATTTGCAAATAAGATTTAATTGATTTTCATTTGTAATTTAGGTTTAAAATTTAAATTTGATTTTTTTCTTATAAACTATTGATTATATTGGTGAATTTGTTATTTTTTAAATAATTAAGTATTTTAAAATGTGTCATGTATTAATCATATTAAATATTGATGTCAAAACAATACAAAAATATAATGATTTTTTTTAACTAGGGGATCAACAACTAGGGATGGGGCTGGTACTCGCATGACATGAAGTCCAGGGAGTGCATCCACAGGGACCAAACCATGGTGCACGGGTATGTTTGGGGAAGGGGGGATTTGAACATGAGACCTTCCATTTAAAACCATTTACAACACTTAAACTTTACCACTTAGTCTTCCCCCAATGGGTTTATTAAATAGTAGTACTTTTTTTCATTATATTGAATATGACACTCGAATGCATCATGTTAGATGGTCGTGGGTTTTGATCCAGAGTGGGAACGGCCCTAGTCGATAGTCCCAACTACCTTGCCTACAAGGAACCCAAATATGTTGAACTTATTTAGGTTCACTTACTTTATACTATTATTTTCGTAAGTTTGCAATTTCACATGTTTTAATATTTTTAGATATTAACATTTAAAATGCACTTTCATAGTTTTTAGTATTTTAAATATTAACATTTGATATATATTGGTATGTATATAAAAAGCTTTATATTGATATAATATTTTTTTATTATTTATATCAAAGTTTACTATATTTTATTTTTATTTTTAAATTAATCTCAACTAAAACAAATTAATAAGAAGGAAAAAATTAAGATGCACGCAACTCTTGTTTATTTTTATAAATGGTTTTTTCCTTGTCCAATTATTTAATTTTCTAAGCATCCTTACTCTTTTTTTTAAGTTCTTGTTCATGGTATACAATTACTTCACGTTAAGATTTTACCTTCAACACATAAGCAATTCTTGTTATTTTTGACAAGTCTTCTGGAAGTTTGTTGTAATGTTTAATGGAATAATTAATGTACAATGAAATAATAGAATTGACATATTTATTTTTCATGTATCTTATCTAAAGGTTTTAATCAGCATTCAAGCTTTCTCTCTAGACATCAAAAAGATGAAGAGACAATTTTCCAATGCGATTGGAGTATGTTTAACAGAGCTCTTTATTTTTATTTGGAAAACACGAGGTTCTTTGAATTTCAAAATTTTCCTATGGTTTCCACTACTTATGGGTATACCCTTTCTAACCGACGATTTGCACCGATCGGACGACCGTGGTCGTCGGACGTGACCGCTCACGCGAGCGCGGTCGTCCGATCGGTGCAAATCGTCGGTTAGAAAGCCGACTCCCTACTTATGACCTTGTGTGAAAATTAAGCCTATGATTTTATCAATTTAACCTACAAAATTGCTTGAAAAACATGCATAGATCCACTCAAATTGGAGACTGAAATTGATGCATAACACAAATTTGCATTGCATAATTTTACATCATCCAACCTTATAAAGTAATAGGATATCCAAATATATAATTACATCAGAGATTCAAATGCCTAAGGAGACAAGTTGAATCCTCACAAAAGCAGGCTTACTAAAAGTAAAAAAAAACCCTAGGTGGATAAAACACTTTCCAAACCAGTCAGGGAGGTCAGGAATTGGCTGAATGAAGTGTATCAGCTGATAAGTGACAGAAAATGAATATACTCATGCTTTTAGGAAAGAAAAATATGGAGGATGAGTTTTGCAAAAAACAAGGCAGTTGTCATTTGACTAGCTTTCACATTTTTCCTTAAAAGTTGCTTAAAAGTAGTCAAACTCAAGATAAGGAAGGAATGCGTGCTTACTAAACTGGGAATTCTACAGTGTTTTCATAATCTTATCCATAATATGATGAAGGCGCTCCTAGAGGTATTTTGGAAATTTTTGACTAAATGGAGCAAGTGGATGCGAACTAGCTAGTGAAGGACCTAGGAAATTAATCAAAAAGATTAATTGTTTTATCCAAAGTATGAGAATGGGTTTTTGGTTATTTTAACACCTCCTCTTAAGCCTGAATTATGTGAAATATCATAAATATATCAAAGATATAGGGCCTGGAAAGAAGGCTTAGTCACCCTTTACATATTGCTTATCCATACAAAACAAGGAAAGAGGAAAAACCACAAGGGGAAATCCTCCCTTGAACATGGACATGAACAAAATTTTATGAAACGTTGTCTTCAATTAGTATTCAAGATATGATAATCTATCCCAAGTAGTTATTTGATATTATTGAAGGTCTTCTCAAAGAATTCTTTGGTGAAGATGTATGCAACTTGCTTAGATGATGTGTAGTAGTGCAAAGCAATGATCCCATTATGCACAAGTCAACTAATGTAGTGCATATGGATCTCTATGTGTTTGGTTCACTGCCTATGTATTGGTTCTGTTGAGATTTGAATAGTACTTTGGTTGTCACAATAAATGACTGTGGAAGTGTCAAATTTGATCCCAATCTCTCCAAGTATACCCTGCAACCACAAACATTGAGTAGTTGCATTCACAACCTCTCTGTATTATGCCTCTATAGAAGAAAGTGCAATGACACTTTTCTTTTTAATTTTCCATAGTATTGGTCCATCTGCAAGCATAAACACATATCCATAAGTTGATTTTCTATCATTGTTCTCACCTTCCCAATCAAAGTCATTAAAACCAACTAACTCTAGGTCATATTTTGCAACATAGTGAATCCCACGAGTCTTTATTCCTTACACAAAGTGAAAGATTCTCTTTGTTTCCCTCCAATGGATGTCATGTGGCTGATATATGTGTCTATATGCCACACTCAGTGCATAAGAAATATCAGGTCTAGTGTGAGACAAATAGAGCAAACAACCAACTAGTTGCATATACAGTGTGTTGTCTACCAAAGGAGTTGAATTCACTTGTTTAAGATTAACTCCTGAAAGGAATGGAGTCTTTCTTAGCTTGAAATCCTTCGTGTTGAATTTTATTAACAGTTATGAAGCATACTTGGACAATTTTACTTTTATTCAAAATTCTGATTGAGAAACCTGAAGCCCCAAAAATTACCTTAACAGTCCAAAATCAGTCATGGAGAAGGCATGGTTCAATGCATCCTTCAAGGAGGAAATTTATTTCATGGAACTTCTTGTGATCAAAATGTCATCCACATACAACACAATAATAGTGATTGAACCATGAATCATCTTCAAATATACATTTGTATCATACTTGCATCTACTAAAGTTCAGTGATAGCAGAAAGCCATTAATCTTGGCATACCAAGCTCTGGGAGCTTATTTTAGCCCATATAGTGATTTCTTCAACCTGGACACAAGATATGGATTAGTAAAAAAACCTTTTGTATGTTTCATATATATATCTTCCTTGATATATACATGTATAAATGCACTCTTCACATCCATGTGATGCACCTCCCATTGCTTGGAAGCTGCAATGGCCGAAACTAGTCTTATGGAATCCAACTTTGCCACTGGTGCAAAGGTCTCATTGTAGTCAATTCCTTGGAATTTGGAGAATCCCTTGGCCACTAACATTGCCTTATAATTCATAGTAGATCCATAAGAAGCAAAAAAATTCTTGAATACCCATTTGCGCTTGACTAGCTTTCTCCCGATGGAAGATTGACTAGTTCCCATGTTTCATTCTTTGGGAGCGAATGGTATTCTCATTTCATAGTTGTTTTCTATCTTGGATATTCTCATGCTTATTCATATGTTTGTGTATCTAATTAAACCATTATATAACACTCCTCATCAAATCATGGGTCCTTGACAAAAAGGTCACTCTCGAATTGAGATCTAGTTCTTTTAGGATCACTAAAATTCCTAGCTAGTTCCCCAGCTGCTTGAATGGTATTTGTTGTCCACTTTGGTATTTTAGGAGTGTTATAATATGAAATTAAATCTTCATTTTCAGACATATCATAATAATAAAACTTATTAGAGTCTTCACTTACAACCTGTGGTGGAGGTGGTGAAGAGGATTCTTCAATTTCTGTTGCTAGCATGGGCTCTTCTTCAAACTAAACACTCCTTTCAATGAAGGATTTTTGAGTGATCATGTTGATCATATTTTAACATTTGTAATATTTTCAATACCCAAAAAATAGGCACTCTTAACTTTGGGTTTCCAAATTCTTCCTCTTTTCTGGTGGAATTCTAGCCCAACCTTTAGAGCCAAAAATCCTGAAATGAGAGACATCACGCTTATGTCCACTCCAAGCTTTGAAAGGAGTGATTCCATTAAGATATTTGTGAGGCACCCTACTTTGGATATAGCATGCATAGTTTATTTATTCAACCCAAAATTTTTGTGGCAAAGCTTTAGACTCCATCATGCAAGTGGCCATCTCCTTGATAGATCTATTCTTCCTCTCAGCAACACCATTCTGCTAAGGTGTGTAAGGAATACAGTGTTGCATATGGATACCTACATCTTCACAATATTGAATAAATTCATATTTGACATATTCACCACCATTATCATATCTGAGAACTTTGAGTTTTCTTCCAGACTGGTTTTCAACCAAGGCTTTAAAACATTTGAAGAGATCAAAAATTTATCACTTGTACTTGCGGAAAAAGACCCAATAGTATCTAGAAAAGTAATCAATGAAGGTTAGGACATATTTGGATTGATTCATTGACATATAAGGGAAAGAACCATCAATTTCACTGTGAATAAGCTCAAGGGGTGCATAGGTTCGCCCATTACTAATTCTCTCATACTTGTGCTCTTGGTGTTTACCTAGAATGCATCCTTGACAAAAACCTTTATAAAAATTGAATTTAGGAAACACTATGACCATGTCTTTGTCACACAAATCAGATAGGTACTTTTAGTTTATATGGCCAAACCTTTCATGCCATAATTTGCTACATTCATTATCATGGGTGAGGAGAGCAAAGGGGTTTGAGAAGGGCATGAAGTGTGAGAAATTTTACACTTTAGAGCTATGATCAACAAAACCTTTTGCTATGACTCCACCATTCAAAATTTTAGTGATTTCAACATCATTGGGAAAGAAGAAAACCTTCTTAGGAGACCCAGTGTGGGTCATTTACAAATTGACAAGAGAATAGCAGCAATACCTGGGACATACAAAAATTCTTGAAGGAACCATGGTTAATATCTATTCTACCCTTCCCTTTACTTTCAGTTTCAGAATCATCTCCCAAAACAATTTTTGGACCATTTTAATTATCAAGAGAGGAGAAGGCCTCACTTGTCAAAACCATGTGTCACAAATCTCCAGATTCAATGATAAAGGAAGAAGATATCACAGTGCTTGCTACCAGTGCATGAACCCTCTCCTTGTCTTCAAAATTTGATGCACTATCTTCATTCTTTGCGCCTTCAGGAAGAGATTTGTTGTGCTTTTCAAGGAGTTGAGTCAACATATCAAATTCTTTCTTCATGCAAGAGCTCTCAAGATGATAGCCCTTACCACAATATGAGCACTTACTCATTTCACCTTTACCTTTCTTCTTTTGGGAGTTATTATTTGAAATTGAAGACTCCTCATGATACTTGGACTTGTCTTTCTTTTAATCGGGAGGCTTCTTTGACTTCTTCTTTCCTTTGGAATCCACCTTTGAATCTCCAACAAAAAAAAGATTGATCTTTGGAAGGCTTGATGGTTCCCATCATGACCAACTTATCTTTCTCCTGGGTCAAGGATTCCATGAACTCTGCAAGTAAAGGAATCTTCTAGTTTTGAACTATCAACTTGGTGGCATGGAAGGTCAATACAAACATTGAATAGTCAGGGCCAAGCTTCAAAAGGATAGAAAATACTAGTTGTTCATATTTATTTTCAATACCACATTGCTTTAACTGAAGAACAAGAGCTTTGAACTTGGAGAAGTAGACTTGTAAGGACTCGAAATTTCTTGGACATAGTGAGACAAGCTCATTCTCTAGTGATTTTCCCCTCATTGCATCTGTCTTGCCAAATAAGGTTTAAATTTTCTCCCATACTTCATTTGGTGATGTCAATCCATCTAGATGGAAAAGGTCTTTGGAAATGTTGAGACACAAGAGACCATACGCCTCATCTCTCATGTTGTGCCACTTGATATTCTCTACTACTGCATTGGGATCAGCCTTAGTTCCATGCTCATTTTAAAGAGGTCGTTGATCCTTGTCAAAATCTCCATATGTGCCTTCCATTCAAAGTAGTTGATTGGATTCAAGATGATATGGTGAGATTAATCCATTTCTTCAGCAACTACACCCTAAACAGACTGAATGTGCTCCCTGGGAGAGTGATGTCCATCATGAAAAATAAATAATATAGTGGAACAATTAATCTAAAGGATATCTGATACCGTGTGAAAATTAAGCCCAAGATTTGATCAAATGAACTTACAAAATTGCTTGAAAAACATCCATAGATCCACTCAAATTGGAGACTAAAATTGGTTCATAACACAAACTTGCATTGCATAATTTTACATCATCCAACCTTATGAAGTAATAGGCTGTCAAAATATATAATTACATCGGATATTTGATTGCCTAAGGAGGCAAGTTGAATCCTCACAAAAGCAGGCTTACTAAAAGTCAATAAACCCCCCTAGGTGGATAAAAAACTTTCCAAACCAGTCAAGGAGGTCACAAATTGGATGAATGAAATGTATTAGATGATAAGTGATGGAAAGTGAATATACTCATGTTTTCAGGAGAGAAAAATATGGAGGATGAATTGTGCAAAAAACAAGGCAGTTGCCATCTGACTAGCTTTCACCTTTTGCCTTAAAACCATTCAAAATCAGGATAAGGCAGGAATGCGCACTTACTAAACTGGAAAGTCTGCAAAGTTGTCATAATCTTATCCAGAATCTTATGAAGATGCTCATGGAGTAAGTTTTGGCAATTTTTGACCAAATGGAGCAAGTGGATGCCAACTAGCTAGTATATGACCTAGGAAATTAATTCGAAAAGATTAATTATTTTATCCTAAGCATGGGAATGGGTTTTTGGTTATTCTAACACCTTGGCTATTCACAATGACTATTGTTACAGCCATCTAGCACATAATTTTTGTTACCCTACCGTTATGGGGAAAATTTATGGATAAGTAAAAAATAAAATGCATATCACAAATACAAATTCGAATAAAAATTTAAATATAGCTCATACGATGAAATTTTAAATGGCCAAAATGCCTTCTAATATTGGTCATGCTCTCACAGCCCATGTTTTGAACTCAAAGGAGGTTGAAAAATGGACACCCTCATAAATAAGACAATTGAAAAAACAAGCAAAATGGTGTTTGTGGTACCGAGCTAGTCTCTAAATGGTGTAATTTTGTATTGTAAATGGAATCTAAAATAGCTTCAGGATAGTGTTTTTATCATCATTGATCAGATCCATGAGATAGTATCCCTTCAAAGAATGGATCGACATTTAAGGAAATAACAAAAGTTTGAAACGGACTTGGAAAGAACCACGGGGACTTCACTTAGTGAACATCTCACATAGCACGTGTGATTGTGGGATATTAAAGAATACCCTTAATTTCCAGAGATATTGACCCAAACTCTTTTTGTTGAAACCCCCTCCCAATACTTAAAACCTCCTCCCAACCCTTTTTTAGACCTCAATCNCCACCCCCACCTTAAACCCCTCATCCCCCCAATACCTGCAATATATTGGTTCAATTTTTAATAATTTTAAAACCCACAATATGAACTAACGTGATAGGATAATGGTCAACAAGTGAAGCCCCCTTGGAAAGAACCATTAGGAATCCATATCATTGAATACTACATGTATAGAAATTCACCCATCAAAGGTTAAGAAGTAGGGGCCAGGGCCATAGACGAGAATGATTTAACATCGTTTGGCATGAAACCTGCGTGAAGATTGATTGTCTAACTCGTCATTTTGCAGATAGTGAATGATGTTATTGTTTCTTGAAGTATCTCTGATCTTCATCGTTGTAATTTAAACCATTAAATGGATGAATTCGAGATATCTAAACCTAAATTCAATTAAAATTTAAACATAAAAATGGAAGCTGCAAAGGTTTGAATTCTTGAAAGTACTATGGCTGTAGAATGGAATTGGCGCTGGAAAAACCGACATAATCCGCATTTGCATCACCATATGAGAAATCATCTACAATGACATTCGTGCTCCTACATTTCATATGAATATAACTAGGTAAATGAGAAATGGAAAACATATTAGGTTTGTAGCATTTATATACAGGTTCAATCATTCAGCTCTAACCTCTCTCAAAAAATATCTACATTACATGAACTAGGGGTGAATGGCAGGTGAAATCCTTATTCATATTAGAATTCCTCCAGAGTTGTCCCCTACAACAGAAGGAATTATTGAACATGAGCGAAGTTGTGGATCTATCCAAGTCAAGTCAAATGGAATTGCTTTCCCTCTTGTTCAATCTTCCCCTAGGCTCCCTTCTCAATTGGATTTTCAGATTGACGTTAAGTCACACACCGTTAACAACTATTGTTGCATAGTTTATGAGGGTGCTTCCACTTGCGTGATGTCCATCTCTTATGGGAAGTATTAGGGCTCTCCTACTTTGTCCCCCTCACATACTATGTTACAAGCATTTGGAGGGCATGTGGTTCAGCCTCAGGGAATCATTTCATCTTTTCATGTTGATATGGGAGGGAAGATAGTAAATTTAGATGTTTAAGTGGTTGATTCTCCATTGGATTATAATATCTTTTAAGAAAAAGTTGGACATATGCTATGACCACATTTGTCACGTATGTCTTATATGTGATTTAGTTTCCACTCATGAAGGGAAAGTGGTCACCATTGATCAAGTAGATTTTTAAATGATTGATTAATTGAGTAAAATTACGAATAAGTTGGTGTCTATTTTTTTTGGTGGGGGTGGGTTATGAGAAAATCAATATGTTTTTTCTCATGTTTTTCAATTTTTGGAAAACAAAAGTTATGTTTGTGTTTAGAATTTCATTTCACAGTAAAAACAATAAAAATTAAAGAACTATGTTAACTTGCTATTCATTTTTTTTTTATTGTGATTTGATTTGTCAATTTAGCAAATGTTTGATAGTATATTCTTAAAGCATGAAAGGACTGATAAACATTCATGTTGGGAGAACTGCATGAAACCATTGATAAAATTTTGTTTATTAAAAACAAAAATATGCTACGAGAGTATAGATAAAGTGTATTAATGCATGACTATACTTGTGTATCCAATAGGTGAATATACTAATTATTATATTTTTTTTAATTGGATCGATGTGGAAAACTTGTAGAATATTAACATGTTTAGGGAGAGTGAACATTTCTCTCAATTTCCATTAAAACTAAACAATCTAAGAGTATTATTTTGAAGTAGACACACCAACGATGAGTGCCATCATTTTTTGAATTTTTTAGAGTGTGTTATGAATTTATTGAATATTCATTTCACTGAATTTTGAAAGCAATGAAACCAAAACAAACACATGTTAACAAAAAATAATTAAAATGATCAGATCTCAACCAAATACAACAAAATTTGTACTTACTGAAAGTAGATTCAATAGCAAACATAATGGTATCATTTCTGAAAGTTGCTTTGTAGCATTGAATATCGCTTTGTTGACAAGTTTTCGACGAAACTCTTTTTCGACCACAAAAAAGTTCAACTGAAAAGACTTTATTCCGTTAAATCACCATCAAAGTTAGTGCCCCTTAATTTTTTGTTTGAAAATATATTTCAGTTATAAATGTGATCACAAAAAAAAGTCATTAGTTGGAATAATGCTGGTCCACTTTTCATATAATTAAACCTACTTTCGAACCATATTTATACACTAAGCAAATTCATAGTTTCGCATCTTTAATTTTCATAGAAATATTCATAAAATATTTTCGAAGGATTTTTTTTCTAAGAGACTTCTTTAAGGAGATTTTTCTCTAAAAGGCTTTTTTAAGGAGTATTTTTTTCTTATAAGGGACCTTTTTTAAAGGAGATTTTTTTCTCAAAAGCTCAAAGGCAAATTCTATCAAGTTGTTTACTCAAAGGCTCTAAAGGACCTTTTTTATGGTGATTTATAATTTGTTTAGGACAAAAGTTCAAAGGCATTTTTTCTTAAAGTGTTTTCGCTATGGATCTAATACTTTATGGAGTATTTTTAAGATTATATTTTTCTCATAGACAAATTTTTTTGCCAAAGGCTCAAAGACAATTTCTCTTTAGGTGTTTTCTCAAAAACTGTAAAGGAATTTTTCTAAGGTGATATTTTCTCAATGACTTCTTTTTTAGGTAAAAGGCTCAAAGTCAACTTCTTTTAAAATGTTTTCTCAAAGGCTCAAAGATCCTAAGCGAATTTCTTAAAGGTGATTTTTCTCTCCAAGACTTTTTTTTAAGTCAAAGGCTCAAATACAATTTCTCTTAAGGTGTTTTCCCAAAATCTAAAAGACTCCAAGAGACTTTTTTTTAAGTAAGTTGTTTTGTAAAAGACTATTGTTTAGGTCAAAAGCTCAAAGGAAATTTATCTTAGGTTTTTTCTCAAAGACTCAAACACACTAAAATATTATTTTAAGATGATTTTTTTCTCAAAGTCTCTTTTTAAGCTGAAAGAATCAAAGGAAATTTATCTTAATGTGTTTTCTAAATTACTCAAAGACTTAATGAAATTTTTTCAAGGGATTTTTTAATTTGAAATGTTTTTTTTGTTATAAGGTGTTGATTTTTTTAAAAACTATGTAGATTAAACAATCATTGGCAATAAAAGACAAAGCCAAAGAAAAAGTGCTCATACTCGAGATGATGAAACTCATGATGAAAAGAAAAAACTCTATCATGCTAGAAAATGAAAGGTTGCACAGAATGAAGATACAGTTGTTGAAGATGTAAATAGATATTTGCATCCTAATGTTGATGAAATCAATAATGAAAATCGAGTTCAAGAATAGGAAATTGAATCTGAAGACACAATTGCTAAAGATGTAAATAGATATTTACATCTTAATGTTGATGAAATGAATATTGAAAATCAATTTCAAGAATTCATAGGAAATTGAACCTGGTATGTATATATATCATACATTTTTTAAATCCATTTTTTATAATGAATTGTAATTTTCAAAATGCTCTATGTAACAAATAGAGAGAGAACTGTCTCATAATGTCAATCCAGTTGATGAAGACGTCATTCAAACCCATAATGAAACCAAATCAAATCAAGGCTAGGTGTGTGTGCATGTGTGTGTGTAAATGTTTAGTATATTTAATTTAATTCATGATTGAATTTGTTTTTTTAACTACTTAATAAATGTGGAATCTATATTTTATCTTATGAACTTTCTAATTTAGTATATTCAATATATGATAAATTTAATTTAATTGATCAAATATATAGGTGTTTTGAGCATTGATGATGAAGTGTTGCAAATTATTGATTGTGACAAATGTGGGAATAAAATAGTTGAACATGTGGCATGATATCGTGCTAACCGAATTTATGAAGATGTTCTTAAAAAGGAATCGGTAGCAGCACAAGCTCAAATTTGGAGATGTTTGTTAGTGTGCAAAAAATTAAAAGATGCTACATCATTATTGGGTATTCTAAAGGTGACAAAAAAGTTGAAGGTGGAACATAATGTGTTATAAAATATAAGAAATGCAATAAAAAAATTGGAAGATCCAGAATTAAAAATAAATACAAATAAATACAAATAAATAAATAAATAAAAACATACCATTGTTGCATGTAGAGCAGTTCAAACAACAATTATTTCAGCTAGTACTAGACAAAAACACTTGACAACATGGCTAGAAAAAAAAATAGAAACTTCGAGAAAAATATTGTACAAACATAACAAATTCCGATTGCAAATAGATGAAAATGATGACCTTGCCTATTGGGGAATTATTTATAAATAACCTTACAAAAATGGAATGGGAGATGGTGTTAAAGCTAATGCACATAAATATTTGTTGGAACATGCTCAAGTTTCACCAAATGCAAGGTATGTGAGTGATATGACAAAAGGTATCATGAAATGAATATGAAACCCATGCAAAACATATGTTGGAAAGACACAAGTACAATTGTTCAATAAATTCAAGGAGGATTGCCATGGAATTAATATGTTGATCACTACATTGGTACAACATAAAATATGGTATGTTATACCTCATTAGAGAAATTTCGAGGTCTAAAATGGGTATGTTTGACCTCCTTAGATAAATAAAAAATATTATGAGTTTGTCATTTTGTGGGGAATGTCTATTAGCAACTTACATTTTACTCTACAATTTATGTAAACCATGATTACATTAAACTTAAAAGTTGAATATAAAGAAAATTACTAAAAAAACATTCCATTGATGTAAAATATGTATTAAAAATATGTAATGGATTAAAATTATTTTAAAATAAGTAAACTTTTTTATATCACATTTGAAAAAATAAAATGTTTTTTAATATTTTATTAATTTTTAAAATGTGTGAGTTTTTTCTTATCCCGTTTTAAAAGTATAAATAGTTTAAAAAAATATTTTTTCAAATTTATGTAGTACAAAAGCACATGAGCATTTTTCTAGGTATATATATTGTTTTCTTCCAAAACTTATGAAAGGACAATTATATTATTCTATTGAAAAAGTCTGAAACAAGTACTTTACTTTATTATTTCAAAAGTACTTATAGAACTACCATGGTTAACTATAGAATCTCATCACCATTGAAAATTTTACAAATAACATTTTAACTCAAGTAATGCCACCTCAACCATGGGGGATGATGTCATCCTTTAAAATGTGATTGGTTGATTTTTATAGTACATTTTCTTTGTTTTGGGGCTCATCTTTTACCTCAAAACTTTTCTAATGATCATTGTTCATGACACATGTTGTTTCCATTATCATGTGGAATTTAAATTGTATTATGACATCATCCTTGAACTTGGTAAAACATTTTTTTCAAAATCACCTTCCCCTTCCACAATCCATGGTTTCATATCTGAAATTCTATGTGAGAGAGAAGACAATGAATTATTTTACCATAAAAAATGTGTCAGCGAAAACAAATACGATTGTTGTGGAAATATAGATTTATTCCACTATAAATATCGTATTGATAATTATCAACCATTGTCAAATGCAACCATTCCATGGAAGAGATGAATATATCAATTGTGATACAAGTTCTATTGATGCTCTTTCCAAAAGAATTGATTTGTGAGAAGATAAAATGTGTGACATATTTTCTGAAGAAATTTGAAAAAGAAATTTATAAATGCACCAAGAATTCACATAGAGAATGATGGCAAGACCTTCAATTCAAACAGTCTTGTGAATTTTCTCCACCTAGAACAATTTTGTTTGTGGTTGATTTTGTAGAAAATTATACATTTGCTGCACAAAAGGAGATATAAAGTCAATATTAACATTTTAATCAAGTTTTTGTATTTGTCCATGTTCTATATAGACATGCTCAACATAATATTAATGACATTGAAATCACAAGTGACAGTCAACATAGGATCAAAGAATATCATTTTTATATCAATGATGATCATACACATGATACACGCTTTGTACAACATTGTATTGCAAATATTTTCTATGAATCACTGAAAAATGTGAAGTTGAATCCAATGAACAATGGATAAGATCATATAGATGTGCAGGACAATTTAAATATTCATGATCATTATTTTGGTTATGTCGGCTTCATCGAGCATCGACCATTAGAGATCGTTGGAATTTCTTTAAGACTGGCCATGGAAAAGGAGAACATGATGGTGCAGGAGCATGTATAAAACGAGCACTTCAAAGATGGAAAATGAACCATTATGTCAAATGTTTTCATTCATCTACTCAGGTTGTTGAATGGTGCAACTCAAATCTAATCCATGAGTATATTCAACAATAAAAAGATGTATTTAGGTATGTGCACATGTTTTGTTTTTTAAATTTATATAAATTGTAAATTTAAAAAATATTATTTATAAGTCTTAAATATAGCTTTAAAGCATATACACTAACATTAAAATGCCCTTCATGAGTTGTTACATCACATGTTCTTTTGTATTATTGGAATCCAATATATAGATAGATAAATCTCATACGACGCTAGCACCATACATGCGACTAGATATTTGCACTCTATTAAAACAAAATCCTTCCAAAATGTGTTTGCATTTGATAGTAGAAAGCAATCATGATTTTTTCCTATTTGCATTGAAAAAACTGAATCTATAAAAGATAGTGAAAACATAATTGACAACTATATAAAACCTTGGAAACACAAAAAAAAAAATACCACTTGCAATCTTGAAGGATTTGGGATTAGAAAATATGGTAGTATCATCTGATTGCGATAGAATTATGGGTCTTTTTAGAGGAGGTAATGTAATAAACCAAAAAAAAAAATTGTCCATTGTATATAATGTATATAGAGTACAAATTATTTATTATTGATAATGCATTTAGAAAACAAATTTGACATTGACTACATGAGATGTTTACGTTGTGATTGCACCCATAAACAGCCCAAAAAAGGTAAAATATTATTTGATGAGATGCACTGAAAGAAAGATAAAGTTATTGGAGGACTACGATGACAAATTATTTACATATGAGAGGATCCATTATATTAAAAGGTTATTTTTTTCAAGAAACCCATCAAAATGAAAATTAAATTTACTTTCAGTACTATGAACTCAATGTCATATGCTACCAATATAGTCATTTAGTATGAGCAGCTTGAATAATATTAATAGAAGTTCCATCGAAGAAAAATTTAAAAAACTAAAAGATGAAGAATGACCAAAGTTGATCGTGAATGAATAATTTAGGATGGCATTCCATTGCGATGTTTTTAAGCAAGCTTGCAAACTCGACATCTTTTGCATTACATTTATATTGTGTTCTCTCGTCAATAGATTTGTATTGAAGTAACCAAACATTGTAATCTTCATTGATATATGTTTATTTGAAATGTATATTGTTGATTGTGTGCATGTATTTAAATATTTACTTGAATATGTATTATAATGGTCGTTCCTTCTCAGGTACTTTATACTGTGTCAATTTGACAACCAAAACTATTGATTGAGTCCCCCATAAGTCCAAAAGGACCTTTAAGGGATGATATAACGATAATGGTTCCTCCATTGCTGCCTTAAATCTACTTTTGACCTTCACATTCTAACAATTAAACCTAATAAAATAACTTGTGAAATTATTAATTTTTAAATTATTGAGTTTTTAAATTGTTAGTAAGTTTTATTGCGATGTTTTTAAGAAAGATTGCAAACTCGACATTTTTTGCATTACATGTATACTATATATATGTTATTCTATCATAATTTTATTTGTATTGAACGAACCAAACATTATAATATTTGATGAATTGATCTATGTTTATTTGGGATGTACATTGTTGATTTTCGATTGGGTACAAGTATTTAATTCTTTGCTTAAATATGCTAATGGTCATACCTTCTCATGTACTTTTTAATGTGTCATTTTGACAGTCAAAATTGTCAAATTCGGGTCCCCATATGTATGAAAGGACATTTAAGGGACGAGATAACAATAGTGGAAATCCTCCACTACCATCTTGAATATACTTTTGACGCTTTGTTGTCAATAGTGAAATTATTAGTTTCTTCAATCATCAAGTTTTTAAATTGAAAAAAAAATGTGTACTTGTTTAGTGGCATTTATCATTTTTTAATCCTTTTTTTTATTATTGTCTTAAATCATTAAGTTTTTAAATTGAAAAAAATGTGTACTTGTTTAGTGGCATTTATCATTTTTTAATCATTTTTTTATTATTGTCTATATAATAGTTGTTGATATATGGTCACCATGAAATTGAATAATGTTTACAGTTTTATAAAACATGGTATATAATTCAATATATTAAAATATTATACTTACATTCAAGATGCATTCACTCACACACTATAAAAAACTTTAATATATTTGACTCCACATAAATTTAATACTTGCACACACGGATATAATAGTAAAGTAATTTGTTTTATAGATATAATTGAAATCATGGCAAATTGAGATAAGGATCATTTGGTTTTTAATCACAAGCAAGGATTCAAAGATTGTGAAGGTTATGCTGAATTAGAGCATTGATCATAAAACAATAAGATGAATATTGGGATGAAAATTTCACCACCCTTGTCTCTCGATTCAAAAGTGGCAAAATTTTCTTCCCAGTATTCATTTGCTTTCTTTATGACCACTTCTCTAATTCAACATCAACTTCATAATCCTATAATCCTTGCTTGTGATTGGGTGATTCCATGAATATGCTTCATGCTTTTTGGAAATCCAGGTGCCAAAAATACGTGCAGCAAGCCATCAGTCGAGGAATTTTTAAACCCTCGATCAATATTTGAATACCTCAATCGAGGGCTTAAAAATATCTCAGTCAAGGGTTTAACCTAGACCTCGATCGAGTTGTTGAAACCTTGATTGAGGATTGTATTAAACCCTTAAGCATATGAAATAGTTATATGTATAAAACAATAGTAGACCATGGTTTCTTTCACTACGTCTGTATCATCGGAACATAACCAAGGACTTGTAGAGAGGGGTTATAGATATAACAGATGAGTGATTGGTGTTTATAGATGTGATTGAAATCATGGAAAATAAGAAGAAGCATACCTTATATCTATTTTTTATGATTTTAGTCACATCTGTAATTCCAATTACTCTATGTCCCATATCCGTATGAATAAAGTCAGGAGGAAGTGGTGGTCATAATTATTTTACCTAATTCTTCTTCAAGGTATTTACTATTACTCACGAGTATCATTTTCTTGTCGAAATATGTTTTACTAAATTTTATTATCTTATAATTATATGCTTGATTTTAATTGAATTTTAAGAGCTCGATCCCATGAAGATTTTAAATATTAATAAATTTGTTAATTTATAAAGGCACTCACATCAATAATTGTTGTGGGATAAGCTAAGAATACCTATTTGATACGATATTCTACAAACTTTGATTAAAGAAAAATTGGGTCCCCATATTCGTGTGTGCATGTGAATATGGGCATCAAGAAAAAAAATTAATCGAATTTTTCAAAAGCTTGTTTTAGGAGTATTGTTTAAAGTTGTGCCTATATATGATGGTTTTGGAAACAAAACATACTATGTTAAAAATGGGGATTGTGGTTTTTGTATTTGTTTAGTTTGAACTCCAAATTAAAGACATTGATATTTAAATCATTATGTGTATTTCCAATTGTAATAAATTTAAATTGTAAGTACACATTGAATTTTAAATTGGGATTACACATCAATTCTTAATTTAATGTATAATTCCAATTAAAAATTCATTTTTTACTTACATTTTAAAAAATCAATTACAATTTAACTTGAAATTACATTTAAAAAAACCTCGATCGAGGAAAATATCTTTTTGAGGGCTTGAAGAGGCCTCAATCAAGGGCTTTACGTAACCCTTGATCTAGGTTTACTCAAGCCCTAGATGGAGGTATTTAAAAACCTCAATCAAGCTATTGTCTTGATCAAGGGCCTAGAAAACGGGCCCTTAGTCCTTTTTTTACAGAAAGGAAATTTTGTGTGTCTTTCAAGGGCTTAAACTAAGTCATTAAATGCACATTAATGGACAGACTTGATACCATTGGATTTTTCAATGGATCCTCTATTCAGTGACATATATTTTAGGAATTTTAATCTTTATATGTCATTCTTTTTTAATTTCATGCTAAAGCTTACAGTAAAAAACCATGCCAACAACTTTGAATGAGCTCAAAGATAAATCAACAACATTCAAAATACACATCCAAAACTTTTGAAAAAATATACAAGCACTACAACAGTGCGTCCTCTTCAAAAGGGTATTTTTAGTTTTGCAATTTATGAAAACAATCAAAATATTTGGTGCACACACGCACATGTGTGCAAAATGTGACTGAAATATTCACTGGTTAGTTTCAAAAAATAATAATAAATATAATTTTTCAAGAAAATTTAAAGGAAAAATATGTATGTACTAGTGCATTATGTGTAGATCATGTTTGCATATTTCATTTTTTAATTATTTATTTAACATTAAATTATTTTGCACACACACAAGACACTTGTTAATTACTCTTCAAATTTTTAAGGACACACATTTCATTAAATGAAAATTTGACAGATTAAATGAGATTGGTATACTTAAAAAAAATATCATTGAAAAGCCAACATAATTTTCTACATTTCGTTCTTTAAAAACATGTTGAAATTCATATGGAAAATGTGAGTTTTGAGGGATTCAATTTAAAACATGGGTAAAATTTCCATTTTTCGTCGCCATATTTGGCAAAAAATAGCTACCCATCTTGATGGAATCACCCGATTATGAACCAAAAGACCCTTATCCCCATTTGCCATGATTTTAAATACATATAACAAACTTAAACATTAAACATACAGCAAATTGTATATAAATCATTTATGAGATTCTATCATTAAATCATACGTCCACACACTTCCAAACTACAAACTTTAAATCATTAATGTTAATTGTATTTTACATAGCATTTACATGTGTATATTAAAATCATTAAACATTAAGACATACTACTTGAACTTTACCAATGTCTTAAAAACATTTCATCATCGCACATTAAATACTAAACATAAATATTAAAACATACTACCCATAAAATAATTTATGAGATTAATAACTTATACATAATAGCTACAACACACTTCCAAACTACAATCTTTTAAAGATCATTTCTGAAATTAAACATTTAATATAAACATTAAGACATATGTTACAAATTGTACAAATCATTTATGAGATTTATCTTTTACATAATAGCCTATAACACACTTCCAGACTACAATCTTTAAATATCATTTAAATGAGATTCATCTTGTACATATAGCACAGTTAATAATTAAAGAAATTAAAACATACTACTTGATATTTACTAATATTGTAAAACCATTTCAACATTGAACATTTAAAACTAAACATAAACATTAAGACATAAGTTACAAATTGTACAAATAATTCATGAGATTCATATTTTACATGATAGAGAATTGTCTACAACACTTCCATACTACAAGATTTACATTAGAATCAATAATATTTTTAATAAATAACCAATGCTAGAAAGCATTGTATCTAAAACAATTGGGGAAATAGAGATTTCTCAAGGAGTGACTAGGCTGGTGGAATTGTCTACAACACTTCCAAAATACAAGTGTTGTATCAATGAGATTCATCTTTTACATGATACAAGATTGTCTACGACACCATCAAGCTAGAAAGCATTGTAACTAGGACAACATGGGAATAAATACTTCGACTCATGAACCGACTAGGCTGGTGGAATTGTCTCCAACAAGTTACCAAAATACAAACTTTGGATGATTTATTAAATTCATCTTTTACATGATACAATATTATCTACAACACTACCAAGCTAGAAAGCAATGTATCTAAGACAATTGGGGAAATTTAGACTTCTCAAACACTACCAAGCTAGAAATCATTATAACTAGGATGATCTTGGTGCCCAGACGCACATCGAGGGACAACAGTTTGATTGAATGAATTGATCACTGTTATGGTGGAAGCATATAAAAATAAGCAAAGCAAGAAATACACTACATATACAGAAAGTATACGCACAAACAAAATGCAAGAATTCGAATAAATCTCTGCTATATGATTACTACTGTGTGATGCACAATACTCTCTTATTGATTGCTTGATTGTATATTACAATAATGGGCATGCTTATATAGAGTTCTAAGAAGCTTGAGTGACTATCTATTACGTTCAGTTACAAATAAGTTAGAATGGTTCAAAAGTTCAATCGTTATAGACAACTAGAAGACAGTGAGACATTATGCCGTAGTCATCTCAAGATGTTGAAGTGGATGTTGCATGTCGAGATACGAAACCTGTTGAGGTTTGGACTTGTTGAAGTTGATGTTGAACCTATCGAAGTCGACAAACATGCCAAATGTTGAGTGGATCATAGGAAAATTGGGGAAATAAAGACTTAGACTCGAGAACTATCTAGGCTATTGGAATTGTCTACAACACTTCCAAAGTACAAACTTTGGATCATTGATGAAATTCATATTTTACATGATGCAAGATTATCTATAACCTTACAAAGATAGAAATCATTGTATCTAGGATAATTGGGGAAATAGAGACTTCTCAAGAAGTGACTAGGCTAGTGGAATTGCACAAGACTTGGAAAAAATACAAGCTTTGGATCATTGATGTGATTCATATTTTACATGATACAAGATTATATATAACACTACCAAACTAGAAAACATTGTATTTCTAGGAAAATTAGAGAAATAGAAACTTCTCAAGAAGTGACTAGACTAGTGGAATTGTCTACAACAATTATTCAAACTAAAAGCTTAGGATCATTGATGAGATTCTAACCGTTTTAAAATAAATTCAAAAACTAAAATAAACATAAAATACTAAATTGAAAAGAATAATAATTTGTAAAATATTACCTCCCCACCACTCATACTCACTCGCATCTCTTGTAATTTAATAAAACATTCCATGATCCAATAAACTAAAATTAAGTAACACTTTTAAAATCAAAACTAAAAATTTAAAAACATGAGCTTGCAATTACCTATGACAAAGATGGAATATCATCAAAAAAATTGAACCTAGTCGAACCTATGATTATAACCATTTTCAATTTCAAAATATGTGTTCACATTAACAAGGAGATACATAAATTACTTAAAATGAACTTTTAACAACATCGAACAATACATTTAAAACATAAATATAAATATTTAACAAAATGTACATCTCTATGTCCTTGTTCTACATTTTCACTAGAAGAGAATATAAAATCATATAAAATCATGTTCATTCAACAATCTAGATTCATATGTAACGAATGAAACAATTATTGATTAAATTTAAACAAAAACCTCTCCTCTACTCTCTCTGTCTCTCAATTGGACCCCAAATAATCCATGACAACATTCTTTCACATAGACCCTAAAATATTCAAGGCACATTGCATATGCTTTATCATCAGTTTTATAAGCAAACCTTTGATAAAAACTAGCTCATTTCCTCTCTCGACTCAATCCAATATCAATTCCTAGAAACATCATTGTTAAACTTTCTGCCACAATGCCCCTTTCATCTCTACCAATGTGGGATGTAGGCTCCATCTCTTATCTTAAAGTAACAAGCCTAGAAGGGTGAGATATTAAAAGAGATTGAGGTAGAGGCAACGTAGGATCAAAAAGCACCTCTTCAATTATACATTCAACCTATTCTAACTCCATAAAAATTGGAAGGAATGTTAGTATAATATAGATCATATTTTCAAAAATCTTTGCACAAAAAAATCTAGCAAAATAAATTAGTACCTCGTTATTCCATGAAAATATACCATAGGTTATGAGGAACTGATCATATAAAAAATGTGCAATGTGAGTGTGCTTGAAATATTCCACTTTCATCATTTTCTGCTTTGGTCCTTCTTTAAAATTGAACACAGAAGTTGCTTGTTTTTTTGTCACCCTCTTCTTCACATCATCCCACTTGTCGAGACCCGTCACATTTTCCCTTTTCCTATGCATAAAGTTAATAAAACCATCAGTTTTTGGTCTGAGAGTATGATTTACATCAATGAATTTTTGTAATGAATGCAAAACAATCTCCAAAATTTGTCTACTCTCAAGAGAGAGATCCAAACTACCAAGATCATCCTGTAACTTCACATGGTGAGTTGTACAATGTTGAAGGTTCAATTATTTTACCTCATTTTCCCAAGGAATATCCTTATTTACATAATAAGGATAAGTTGTGTTGGTGTTTCTTCCCTCTTCGACCCAGGTTCATACCTTCTATCACGCACAAAAAATCCTAAGATATCAGCTCGACAGAGCAAGGCTCAGTCGGCAGCACCTATGATGCAGATGCAGTCTCACCCGAGATATCTCTTATGGGTAACGTCCAAAACCAGGTTTCTACATTTGGGTGGGGGTTTCTTCTCCCTTTTCACCTTACCAACTCGCTCGACCGAATTCGGTGGGTGTATTGCTTAACCTTACTATGTGCAGATGGGACACTACTTAACTTATATGTCACAGTGATTATAACAACAATGTATTCTTTAACACACATGTTATCTATAAATAGTGTGATTCATGCATAAGAAAAATCATTCAAAAGAAAATACATAAACACTTAATCACAATATACATTTATGCGAATTAAGCACATTCATTATATACATGTATATACATTTACATACATTCATGCGACATAAGCACATTCATCACCTACTTAATGACAAAGTCTTTAACGTGGAAAGCCATCCGGGAAAAACTACAAAGGTGTTATTCATCTGTCATGACTCATGAGAAATAAATGGCACATTTGGTCTGTGCACTGAGCTGCAGACTCTTTTCTAGATATTATTCTCTTATCTACACAGAGTTCTCTCTCCTCTCATGCTCTCTGGTCTTCTAACATTCAACCTTCTCTTGCTTGACTCTACTGTTGATCCACACAGACATGGATCAACTACTCTTCTCTATACTTCTACGCACTCAGCTGCATACCACTCAACTCTTCTTACAGACACAACACGACTGACTAAAATATGGGGTGGATCAACTACTCATATCTATACTTATGTGCAGTCAATTGCATATTACTTAACTCTTCTTACAGACACAACACGACTGACTGAATTTGTACTCAACAATCAGAGAAACTTAAAGTAACTAAGAAAGTAAGTCGAAGTACATAGAACAACTCATAATCAACCCAGCTAACTTGCATATAGCTTGGGTTCCTCATTCTTATAGACTCTTATATGTCACGATCAGTCAACTTCATTCAGTTATCCAATGGGCTATCATTTATATTCTAGTGGCATTTGTTAGTAGGCACTAACGGTCCAAATTACAAATATATTTTTATTCCTTACAACACGTGTGAATTATGCTAACTCTATCCAACCTCGTACCCATGATCTTCCTTGAACTGTTGTTTTCATTCATTGCTCCGCTACACACCTTCTCTATCATGGTTTCTTTCGTCTTAGTTGATCTCGTCACATCCTTTCCTTCTGTTGTGGATTATCTTCCGTCGCTAAATCTTCCTTATGTCTCGGCTTCCTTTGTGACTACTTCTTTCCTTAGCTCTTTCTTCCTCATCTGCTAATTTTCTTCCTTCTCTACCTCCATCACAGCTCATTTTCCTTGCTACAACCAGATTCTTTACCTTCTTGGGCATAATTCTAACTAAAATTTTCCTATATTTCCCTAGGGGTAACAAACCCCCAACACTCACATGTGGCTTGTTCTGGGACACACAATGTTATTCATCAACTTCTCCATTTGTGACAACTTTACCTTGAAAATATTGGAATATTTTCATTATATCTTATGTCTCTCGTCACACATCTTCTTCTTCCTTTTGCAAGTTTTCAACAACATCGAAATTGAGGTGTTCCAAATTTACGAGACTTGCAACCTCCACTGCTCGTCACACCCTCTGATGTACAGGTTGAATAATGCATGTAATCTTTTCTGCTTCAACATGAACCTCTCAGACTTTATCTATCATTTGTTGCAATTGAATGTGCAACACCATAAATTACTATTGCAGCTTCTTCATTTATGTTTCCTTATCCATTTTCTCTGCTAAGGGTAAATTTTTCATCTCATTCTTCAGCTAAGTTACTCCTATCTCAGTTATGCGCAGCTCCTCTGTAAATTTATCTAGTTCGAGGTCATCGATCTAGGCTTCCCAAGTTTGGGAGACTTGGTGGACAGCCTTGGCACATAATGATTATGCTTCTTCTATCTTCTTCATAACCTCCACCATTGCTTTTATTCTTTCTTCTAGCACCTTCAAGGGTGTAGTTGGCTTTAGTTGTGCTTCTAGTTCTGCGACCTTTTTGTGAAGGTATTCTGCTATCTCTCCAAGTCGAATGACCTTGGATTATGGAAACATCTCCTCTGTTATTACTTCATCATCAAACTTTTTACATGCAATGGCTACAGCATTGTCAAGCCTATGCATGTTCTCCTCCCAAGTTTTTTTTTTCCTCTCGGCCTCTTGCACTACTTTATTCATTTTATGAACACTTTTATTTACTACTTTCACCTATTTAATCAAGGCGTCTTCTCTTACTTTCATCTCAACGATTGTGGCATTCTTCATTGCATAAACTTCAGACATTCGTATCTGTGAGAAGTCTATTGTTATCTGGCATATGATTTTGTCCATGTCATTGAATTCTAGGGTTCCTAGGTCAAGTGCTTCACCCAACACTTGCATACAGATTGGCGGAACTGCCATTGGTATCTCACTTTCTCTCTCGTTTGAAGTGTCGAGTACATCCAGTGACTCAGTTATCTAGGGTGTATAATCTATTGTGATTCTGACCTCTTCAAAATATTTGCAAAGCACTTTCAATAGATTAGTAATAGTACCTATGAGCTTCATTTGTCGCTCATCTATTTTCTTGAAGCTTTATTCTACAACTTATGTTAGTGCTTCAGTCATAATTGTAAAATTTTCTCCATCAAGGCTGACGGTATTTGCAGTTCTATCAACCTTCCTCTTCTTATGGCGTGACCCTGTCTGTGTTCTTTTAACCTATTTTTTCTTCTCTTAGACGAATGGATCTATCGAAGTTGAGCTTGACCCACTCTAGGCAGGGTTGGGATCTTTTGTTTCTACCTATTGGTCCCCTCCCTCATCTCCACCATCCTGCGATAGTGGACTGTCTTGTACCAGTTCTTATTTTTCATATAATTGGTCCTCTGGAATAATAACACACCACTCTTTTTGCCACTCTTGGACAATGGCCTTAACCTCTTCTTTGGCCAATAAAAATTTGTGTCGCCAACCATTGGTGATGTGGGTCTTGTCGTGGTTGTAACTTAACATGATGCAGGTCAATATCAAACTTGATAATTTGGTGAAACTGTTGAATGGTGTCATAGCACATATTTCATTAAATTTGGAATTAAACAGTGGATCTAGAATTGCAAAATAACAAAAAAAGTCAATTCTGGCATTGTTCTTGTAATAAAATATTTCCAAATTTAATGAAATATGTATTTCATTTGTAATTCTGGCCTACGTCTTTACCCGATACCATATGGCCTCTCCATCTAGAAAAAATTACACATCGTTATGTTGTTGCATGTCCTTCTTATCCTTATTCAACCAGATATTCTGGTATCGAGCTCCTCTACAGCGTACTGGCAAGTCTACCCCTTGGTAGTTTGCTGGTTCCACCCATGCGACAAATGAAATCAAAATCAGTAGCCAAAAATAGTGCAATGCACTACATTTTTCCTATGACTATACTACATCTACTAGTAACTCATTCAACAGAAAATGCGACCAATTGATTTAAACTCCCTCTGCGTAGAGTTTAGTTAGCGCAAACGCACCTGTAGTAAACTAGTTTGGATGCATCTTGCGCAACAATTCGCAAGATAATACCTTCGCGGTGAACTGAATTGTATGATAATTGATTAAGGCAGTGAGGAAAACTCTGTTATCTATAGTCAAGTGATACTTTTCCTTCATCTTAGTTGATATCATAGTGTCCTGTTCTTTCCTTAATTACAGCGTTGGATCTATACCTACTAATGGTAGGCCTGTAACTACTGTAATGAGTTTAACATCCATAGATATTGGTTTGTCGATACAAAGTTAGCCACCATGAAAGGATACTAATTTAACTATTTCACACAGGTATTCACTTCTAAGCTTCAACGGAAGTGTGGCATATAAAGTAATGACAATAATCTTGACTGGTCCAGTCCTCTTGCCCATTCCATTGGAACAAGGAACTTCGACGAATCTAGTGTATCATGCACAGTAAGAATGTATTTATTCCTGTATAAATATTCTTGCTTCTTCATTTAATGATCAGTGAAGGACAACTTCTGTAGGTTTGAAAGAATATCCTTGAAGACCTTAACTGACTCTGGTACTATGGGTGCTACCAGCGAATACCGTGACTTCTTTGGGATTCAAATATTTGGCACATCAGAGCTTCTAGGTAGGACATATGGTGGCAAAATATTACTAGTTTCGGAATCTTCATCCTCATCATGTGGTGGTGGTGGTGGTGGTGTTTTTTCATGTCCTTTCCTATTTCTATTTCCAGTGTGCTTCCCCATGAGATTCTAGAAGAACCTGGTCGGTCTAGATATGATTTTCCTGAGGGTCTAACTGGAATTTTCTCATCCTCATGAGAAACCTTGGTCTGTGGTGGGATATATCCAACAATTTCTTCCATGATCAGCGTGGGTGATGTGGTTGCAGTGTCATATTCAGGAGCTATAGTTGTGTTGGAAATCGAAATGACCATACTTTGAATAATTTAGTTCGGGTCTTGGATTTCAAGACAACAATTTCTCTTCTCACATGCAAACAAAATTAAATGAAACCTAGGTGTGAAGGTTGATAACATGTACCCGATTTCTTTGGTCATTCTTCACACGCGCGGGAAATCAATGGAAAGGTATCTATCATTTCAATCACATGGTCTCATCTTCTGAATAATTAAGGAAACTTCTATGCATGCACTCATTTACCTGTCACATCAAGTGGTAGTTATTGCTATAAAGGAGGAGGTGGCCAGAAAGCACACCGCCAAAATATCTCAGGCTTTTCAAATTAATTATAGCCAACTGTCTCAATGATGGCCAGCTATCACTTCTACGATTCTAGTGGTATTTACGACAGCATCACACTTTCTGCAACCTGTAGTGTTCCTGCGACGCAATTCCTTTGGTGCGACAAACTAAGTGTATTCACTATCATTTTGCTCTATGAAAGTCACAGAGTCTATGACATTTTTCCTTGACACGTGACTTACTAGCACTCTATGACAGTCTTTTCTTTCCCAGCAGCAAATTTCCTGCCTTTAAAAAAAAATATTTCTAACTTTCTTCTTTCTTTTCTCTCTTTTCTCTCTCTTTTCTCCCTCTTTTTTTTATGTGACCAAGTCATGGCTATCATGTTACGGCTTCAGTCGAATTCCATTTATCAACACTGTGATTGGTGTTTGAGTCTAGATTTTGTAACTCCAATGCACAACCATTAGTGATATGACTTACAATGTATTGTCCAAGCCAATGTGTTTTTAACTTACCAGGATGATTGGATAATTTGTTGTCATACATAAGAACAAGTCATCCAACTTAGAACTTTTTTTTCTTAATGTTTCGATCATGCCATACCTTATGTCTTTCTTTTTCAACATTTTGGTGATACCCTGCGAAAAAATGTTCTTCTTCAATCTGCGCAAGTTGCAACAATATCTCCTCAACAACATCACCATCTGTCATCGTTGTGATCACGTCGATTTGTAGAATCAGAACAATATACTCCATTGGAATCATAGCTCCATGTCCATACACCAAGCAAAATGGAGTGTGGCCTTTCAATTTTTTACAAGTCGTGTGATATGCCCATGATACTACGAAAAAATTTTGATCCTACTCATCTCTTTGGGAATTACAAATCATTGTCAAAGAATTTTCTATAATCTTATTCAATGCTTCAACGACACCATTTCAGCATCCAAATATTGTCATAGCATTTTCAAACAGAAAATTTGTAGTAGTTGTGGTATTACAATCATTTACTATCGTTGCTTCATCCCATCTTGTCAGGTATTCAATCGCAGTGATAATATAGCATGCCCCTTTGCGCTTCCTTGTTGCACTGATAGGGCCCACAAAATAAACGACTCATTTATCAAATGCCTGCAATGTTACTTGAGGTACCAATGGAATTTCATCCCGATGTGACGACTTTCCAGTTCTTTGGTAGATATCACAGCTGCGACAATAATCGCGGGAATTTGCATGCATGGTGGGCTACCACAATCCTGCTTGAAAAATTTTGCACACCATATCTTTTCCAACGTAAAGGCCTCCTGCGACACCTGCATGTGTTTCATTTAATATTAATGGTCTCTCATGCTCTAAGATGCAGTGATGAAGAATCTCATCAGGACCAATCTTATATAATTGTCCTACAATTAACTAGAAGTCTGCAGCTCGCACAACCAACGGTTTCTTTTGTGCAGTGGTGAATCTAGATGTCGCATAAACTGTACTACCAAATGGTATGATATCTCTATATTTATCATCAAACATGGTTATCGCAAACAGTTTTGCATTGGAGATACTATCATCCAAGTTATGCCCTATGCCACTTTCGATCCTTAAAATATGGTATGGTCCCAAGTTTAATCGATCGAGTTTAATAATGACTTCAAAATCAAATCCCTGGAAGAGGAGAAGCCACTAAAAGATATTCCCCCCCAACACTGGCCTATTGACCAGGTACTTCAATGCTGAATGGTCTGTGTACATTTTCAAATTCCCACCCAATAAGTAGTGTCTAAATTTATACATAGAATAAACCATCGCTAACCCTTCTCTTTCTGTTGTGGTGTGATTCTTCCCTGTTGTAGATAATTTCCTTTTGGTAAAGGATGTAGGATGGTCAATTCACCCTTCACTAGGTTGTGTTAGTACCACGTCAAGCGCAGCAGATGATGCATCGACATGTACATGGAACTCTTTCTTCCAATATGGAAATACAAGTAT
The DNA here is from genome assembly GCA_001517045.1 of Pseudotsuga menziesii. Taxonomy (NCBI): domain Eukaryota; kingdom Viridiplantae; phylum Streptophyta; class Pinopsida; order Pinales; family Pinaceae; genus Pseudotsuga; species Pseudotsuga menziesii. Next base: position 384,128 of record LPNX010840821.1, on the reverse strand, counting down.
ATGTGTTGTAACCTTCTTGTTCTTCAACATGTCTAGACTCTCTTAGCAAGTTTTTATCCACTGGAAATTAACATCTTTCTTCAGTAACTTTTCCATCGGAGTAGACACCTCAACGTATCCTTTGATAAACTTTATGTAGTAGCCTATATGTCCCAAAGTTGTGTGCAATTGTGTAACTATGGTCGGTGCTGGTAGGTCAAGGATTATCACAATTTTAGTAGGATATACCAACATTCCATTGCGATAGACCACATGGCCCAACAAAATTCCAAATGGGACACAAAAGATGCATTTCTTCAAATTTAATGAAATTTGATACTAGAGACAACGTTCCAACATCATCCTAAGGCTCTCAATATGGTTCTTAATGAGCCAAAATAATGTCCAATCATCGAAGTAGACTTCAAGAAACTTGTGAATAAAATATTTAAAGGAAGCAACTACTATTCTAGAAAAAATAGCAGGACCATTATTAATTCCAAAGGGAATTACCATGTACTACAAACACCTCCACTCCGTTGCAAATGTGGTCTTGTGTCGATCTTCCTTTGCGATTCAAATTTGATGGTATCTAGAGAAACCATCAATGAATGAATAAATCTCTTGACCCCCAACGCTCTCCAGTACCTCATCTATAAATGGATTCGGAAATTGGTCATGCAAACAAACGTCATTCAGTTTTCTCAATTCAATGTAAATTCTTACTTCATCCGTAGCAGTTTTGTCTTGTACTACTATCGGGATGATCCATTCTGATTCTTTGACAGGCTCTATAATACCCGCATCCAACATTCGGTACAGCTCTGCATTGACTTTATCTTTATACTGTGGATTAAGTCAGTATAGTCGTTTCTTGACCGGGTTTGCATCGGACCTCAAAGGTATTTTCATCTCTCCTGGATCTCCAACGATCCCCTTCATTTCTGAAAATTTTGTAGGAAACAGGTCCTAGAACTCATGCAATAATTTTGTGCTATTTCCTGTAGTCTCATCATCGCGCTAGTCTCTTATATTGGCGAACTTTGGATTTTTTGGTGAGCCAATATTAACTTTCTTAATTTTGAGTGGACTCGAGAATTCATCGCTAGAAATACCAAGTCCTTTCACTCCTCACATACCTTCATATTCTGGAGTGTTTACGTTGAGCGGGTCATCATCATCAGGCTCTCCCGTCACGTTGTAGCATTCCATCCAATGGTGGATTGTCATGATGTTTTGGTTTAAATTTTTCATCGCGACAGGGATATATTCAAATATCTTTGCTTTCATCACTTGTAATGTAGAATCAATGGAAGGGTGGTCATTTGCGAACTCAAATGAATGTGTGAAGCTAGTAGCTAACTCCTCACATTCAAGAGTTCCTCATCGTAGCTCAAATGATGTATACCAATTCCTTGGTATCATGTCTAGTCTATGTATGAAGTGATGAACCCACTCTTGTTGCAGATATGCCTTCCATGTCATGCAAGGATACTCAATATGCTCAATAGGATCTATTAGTATTGTAAACTTGCGATCAGTATAACTGATCTCTTCTCCAAATCTGATCTCCAACAGTCTTCTACATTGCGTCCATTTCAAGATAGACTGTTTATGTGTACCCCACCATCTGGAATGTGTAGCTTTCAGCACAAAGTCCAAGGCAAACAATCAATGTGATTATGTAACCTTCGCTTCAAAATTTGTTAGAAAATGCACAATCTTGGGTAATCCTTCGTATGTAGGTAGGTCACTTGCCTCAACTCCTGCTAGTTGCATGGACCTTGTGATTCTTGTACACTTCCTCATAGATAATTCATGCATCCGATTCTATCAATTTTCTAACACTTCACCCGAATCAGATGTACAGGAGATAACACTCCGCCAACTCAAATTTCCATCAGCTATTGGATTTATATAATCATCTCCTGTAGACATGATATTATAGATATGGTCATGATAGTCACCTTGTCCTTCACTGTGCACTGGTTCGACATATCTATGTCCTTCTAGTGGATCAATTGACGCGACCACCCATATATCTTAATATTCAAATGATAAGATTCTTCTCTTAAAATTTATGATAGTTTGGGTTTTTATCACCCAATCGATCCCAAAAAGTGTATTATATGGGTTTGTATCATCAACAATGTCAATCACTTCAAAATCCGCAGATATTCTTAGACCTTCTACTCACTACTACATTTCGACCCAAAATCCGACGGCCGTATTGTCGGATTTTCGACACTTCCCTGTCGCATGTACGACACTGATTTTTTTAAGCGTCGGAAACTTTGCGTCAGTTATCCGACATCTTTCCAATCCGTCGGTTAAGCGACACCTAAGCTAACCGTCGGTTAAATGTAAAGCGTCGGTTAAGCGACAGAAGGTTTTCGACGGTAGTGAAATTTTTTTGAGAAAATAACCTTCATGCCATCGGTTAAGCGACAGAATTTCCGTCGAATAAGCAACGGTAGTCAAAAAAAATTTTTAGAAATAATCTTTATGCCATCGTATAACCGTCGCTTATCCGACAGCGATAAAACTTAACCGTCGGAGAACCATCGCTTAAGCGACGACTGTGAATTTTTTTTTTTTTAATATTTGCAAATTGGGTATACAAAGAGCCATATTATTGGGTATACAAAGAGCCATTTCATGCAAAGGTTTCATCATTCTACATAATTTTCAAAGTTGCAGTTACATTAGCTTGACAAATGCATATTATTTGATTGCAGAAGGTGACTCCAATGGT
>LPNX010840821.1:351042-367706 GCA_001517045.1 Pseudotsuga menziesii | reverse complement strand
TCACAACAATTAACAATTGATCATGCAAAATCACTCACAAAGAGACTGAAAATTGGAGCCGAACACTAAACTGTATTAAATCAGTGTACAATAGCCAACCCTATAATAACATAGGTTTCTAAATAAATAACATACATCAGGGATTTGAATGCATGAGGAGCAATTCGAATCTAGCATAAAGTAGGCTTACTAAAAATAAGCAAATCCCCCATAGGTGTAAAAAGTTGATCCCAAATCTGTCATGGAGCTCACGAATTAGAAAAAAGGCTTAGGCAAGCTAAAGAGTGGTGGAATGGCAGCTCATACATGCTTTTTCATGGAGAAAAGAGAGGAGGATGTGTAGGACAAGAAACTAGTCAACCTCACCTAGTCTAGCTTTTCCTTTTGCCTTAAAACACTGAAAAAGCAGGCAATAAAGCAGAAAAAGCAGAAGGGCGCTTAGGAGGCCAGGAATAAAGCATATTTGATTCCTTGGGATTTCCCATGCGCTACATGATTCAAATGAGGCAATTTTGACCACTATGGATAGGTAAAAGACAACTTGCACAAGGTGGGACACATGAACTAGGATAATAAGACAGAAATAATTAAATTAATGTCTAAATGGGTAAACTATGGGTTGATTATTCTAACAATAAATTGTTCCTAGACTACCACAAGAACAAGCTAACACAATCTCAAAAATAAAATAAAATGAAATTGATTTTTATGGTTTTGGTCTGAAAGTTTATCAACAAGAAGGTCAAAACAGTAACAAGCTAATACAAGTACTAAGTTATGAATGAGTATGAAGAACTGGGGATCAAACACATAAAAAATAAACCATAAGGATTACAAATAATATAATACTAATTTCATCTAGCACATACAAGCATTTGCATGAGTAAAGAACATTAAACAAGAAATGAAATTGTATATGAAGTAATCAGATAGATCAACAAAACCAGCATGACAAATAAAGAGGCTTATCAGTATGTATATAATCAATATCAGTCTTCAAACTTGCATAAGAGTGATTTGTCTTAGCTTGTAATACATCAGCTCTAAAGCCTCTCCTTGAGCAAAATTCGAACCCTACCTCTATCTCATTTCCTACTTTTATCTTTATCCATCAAAAATGGTTACATAACTGTCAAAACTAATCTTTTAGGTCAGGTTTCGAAACAGTTACCAAAATAGTTTTGTTTTCAACCATAATAAACTATTAACTATTACAAACTAAACTACTTGACACATGTCACTAGAAGCCTTCAAATATTCTTGGTTACCTCTTCCAACAAAGCAATTCCTTATAAAGCATGTGACTGTCTTTTGGTTTGTTGTTGTTCTATCTCTAGACTTTCAATCCTCTTCAATAACACCTCATTCTGTTGGGTCAGACTTTGAAATTTTGGTTTAATTCTTCAAACTGGCTCTGAGTCTATGTTTTTCTCTTTAAAGCCTCTTTTGAGACAGTTATCAATTCCTGATAGTGAGTATTGATATCATCAAGGTCTCCTCTCAGTCTTCTATTAGTAATAACCAATCCATCATTGGTATCACTAAGAACACCAATCTAATATTTGTATTGCTTCATAGTTTTCTTAAGGTTTTCAATTTCTAAATCTATGTCCATTCCCCCTTGTAATGTAGATTTTTTATCTGACAACCATGGGATATCTATTTTCTTAAAAATGAGGTCATCTTCTTCCCCATATTTAACTATTTTTTGTACAACAGGAACTTCTGAAGACATACCTCGTTCAATGCTGCAAGTGATGGGCTCTTCTGAAACCTTATCTATTCCTAGCAATGACTCTAATAACATTGAATGCTCTTTCTCAATATAAACTTGTTGAGAAATTAATTCTTCTTCCTCTTCCATGTCTTCTTCAGATGTAGAATCCTCAATCACAGTAATTTTCTCCTTCTGTTGAGGCCTGGAAATTTGCAGGAAACAACAGTAAGGGATTCTCCCCAGTCAACGTTCCCAACTAGCCCGTGACTGTTTGGTATAGGGAATCCATCCGGTTTGCGGCCCGGCTACCGTAGGTCAAGTAACAAAACAAAGGGTTTTACCAGTTGCGGCTTGGTCCACCGTGTATATTTTTGTATTTTTTACTTCAAGTATGATATGCAAGTGCCTATCTAAGATGTAGATTGATGAAGAATGCGAGGAGTGGTCACAATGTGATGCGCAGGTTCTTACCTCTCGTCTTAGACTCTCTCGCATCTAAATCACACACAACTGAAAAAACAATATTAACTAAGCTATCCCTAGGGAGCAAGATTATCAATTCATGAGTAATGTAATACTGTTCATATGTTAAGATAAATCACATATAGTTGTTCTTAGAGTCAAAACACATAAACACGAATAAATATATGCACAACAAGATATCTCATCATCTGTTAAAACATTCATTACTCATAGTGGAAATTATCACAGAATAAACCAGAGAACATTCATATAAGAACATAGGTTCAGAAAATTAGAACGATCTCACAGTTAATGAAACACAGCTGAAAATGAAATAGCTCCCCTTCAACATTGTTCATTTCATCACATTTGAACATTCCACACAGCACTTTCTCCAACATACAAAATTGTAATTTTATTATTGCAAAACTAAATAGTTCCTCTTACAACAAGTAGTTCACAAGTCTCTCCGGGAAAAGGCCCCTTCTCTTTCTCTCTTTTCCCATTTATACGAGAACCAGCCCAACCTTTTGGTTGCCCCACAAACCTTTCAATCTCTAGTATTGTCGTTTTGTGAATTCTCATAATTCCATGTTACGTTCAAATAAAGACCTTTATAAAACAGGCATAGCTAGGTAACTGGCTATTGCAGCTGCAACTGTATCCCCAAATTTTCGAAATTTTGGCCCCCCCTTTTATTAATTTTTATCATTGCCTAGAATCGTTTGGATCCATGAACTCTATTTTTGTTTTTGTTTTCCTTCTGCTACAAGTTTGGACTATTTTGAGGTTAACTGTCTTCATGCTTTTCGGAAAATTGCTCATGTTTGAAACTGCTGTGGGTTGTGGAATTTAGAGTTTGGTTTTTGCCCTTTGATCCGCGATTTCTTCTTTGTTATCAGAAGCATATTTCTCTTTCCAACCACTGTTTCGGAGGCCTTTTAGACAACGTATCGGAGCCATGTTTCTTTATGGAGCCTCCATTACAGAAGCTGAACGATGAGCATTCCTACTTTTATCTTTATCCATCAAAAATGGTTACATAACTGTCAAAACTAATCTTTTAGGTCAGGTTTCTAAACAGTTACCAAAATAGTTTTGTTTTCAACCATAATAAACTATTAACTATTACAAACTAAACTACTTGACACATGTCACTAGAAGCCTTCAAATATTCTTGGTTACCTCTTCCAACAAAGCAATTCCTTATAAAGCATGTGACCGTCTTTTGGTTTTTTGTTGTTCTATCTCTAGACTTTCAATCCTCTTCAATAACACCTCATTCTGTTGGGTCAGACTTTGAAATTTTGGTTTAATTCTTCAAATTGGCTCCGAGTCTATGTTTTTCTCTTTAAAGCCTCTTTTGAGACAGTTATCAATTCCTGATAGTGAGTATTGATATCATCAAGATCTCCTCTCAGTCTTCTATTAGTAATAACCAATCCATCATTGGTATCACTAAGAACACCAATCTAATATTTGTATTGCTTCATAGTTTTCTTAAGGTTTTCAATTTCTAAATCTATGTCCATTCCCCCTTGTAATGTAGATTTTTTATCTGACAACCATGGGATATCTATTTTCTTAAAAATGAGGTCATCTTGTTCCCCATATTTAACTATTTTTTGTACAACAGGAACTTCTGAAGACATACCTCGTTCAATGTTGCAAGTGATGGGCTCTTCTGAAACCTTATCTATTCCTAGCAATGACTCTAATAACATTGAATGCTCTTTCTCAATATAAACTTGTTGAGAAATTAATTCTTCTTCCTCTTCCATATCTTCTTCAGATCTAGAATCCTCAATCACAGTAATTTTTTCCTTCTGTTGAGGCCTGGAAATTTGCAGGAAACAACAGTAAGGGATTCTCCCCAGTCAACGTTCCCAACTAGCCCGTGACTGTTTGGTATAGGGAATCCATCCGGTTTGCGGCCCAGCTACCGTAGGTCAAGTAACAAAACAAAGGGTTTTACCAGTTGCGGCTCGGTCCACTGTGTATATTTTTGTATTTTTTACTTCAAGTATGATATGCAAGTGCCTATCTAAGATGTAGATTGATGAAGAATGCGAGGAGTGGTCACAATGTGATGTGCAGGTTCTTACCTCTCGTCTTAGACTCTCTCACATCTAAATCACACACAACTGAAAAAACAATATTAAATAAGCTGTCCCTAGGGAGAAAGATTATCAATTCATGAGTAATGTAATACTGTTCATATGTTAAGATAAATCACAGATAGTTTTTCTTAGAGTCGAAACACATAAACACGAATAAATATATGCACAACAAGATATCTCGTCATCTGTTAAAACATTCATTACTCATAGTGGAAATTATCACAGAATAAACCAGAGAACATTCATATAAGAACATAGGTTCAGAAAATTAGAACAATCTCACAGTTAATGAAACACAGCTGAAAATGAAATAGCTCCCCTTCAACATTGTTCATTTCATCACATTTGAACATTCCACACAGCACTTTCTCCAACATACAAAATTGTAATGTTATTATTGCAAAACAAAATAGTTCCTCTTACAACAAGTAGTTCACAAGTCTCTCCGGGAAAAGGCCCCTTCTCTTTCTCTCTTTTCCCATTTATACAAGAACCAGCCCAACCTTTTGGTTGCCCCACAAACCTTTCAATCTCTAGTCTTGTCGTTTTGTGAATGCTCATAATTCCATGTTACGTTCAAATAAAGACCTTTATAAAACGAGCATAGCTAGGTAACTGACTATTGCAGCTGCAACTGTATCCCCAAATTTTCAAAATTTTGGCCCCCCCTTTTATTAATTTTTATCATTGCCTAGAATCGTTTGGATCCATGAACTCTGTTTTTGTTTTTGTTTTCCTTCTGCTACAAGTTTGGACTATTTTGAGGTTAACTGTCTTCATGCTTTTTGGAAAATTGCTCATGTTTGAAACTGCTGTGGGTTGTGGAATTTAGAGTTTGTTTTTTTCCCTTTGATCCGCGATTTCTTCTTTGTTCTCGGAAGCATATTTCTCTTTCCAACCACTATTGTGGAGCCTTTTAGACAATGTATCGGAGCCATGTTTCTTTATGGAGCCTCCATTGCAGAAGCTGAACGATGAGCGTTCCACAGGATAATCTTTGACTCCTCCGACGTCATGTTGTGTTATTTTGACTTGTTTGCATTATCGAAGGTTGACCGAATTTTGGGTCGGGGTTGTTTGATTTTGTAGAGACGCTGCACGACCTTAGGTTTTCTGAACACTTAACGTTTCATGATGATTTCTGTGCCTTGTCAAAAAGTTTATGGTTTTGATCGAAGGTTGTAGTCTGTTTGCTTTCCACCATTGCGGATCCTGAGCGGACTAAGTGTCTGCCATATAACCACTCCACTCGTCGATGCTTTGTCTAGGTTTCGTCGTTCTTGTCTTTAGGCCACGGGACCCATAGCCTTTTCATCTTCCTCCATTGCGGCTATGTAATGCACTAACCTCCTGACGTTGATGTCTTTTTGTTCGCCGACAGGGAACTTTTCCTTCGATGCATGGTCATTTAGCTCTTCCGACTCTGATAGACTCAGGTAAGACTATCCGGCTGATGTTTAAATGGCTCAAGCCACCAATGAGGTTTTTACCGCCATCTTGTGAGTTTTAACCCCTGTGTGGGCAGCGGTGGTTTTTTGGATTCTTGTTAAGGCTTTCAGAACAAGAACGCAGTACAGGGCCTCATTTGATGACTAGTTTGGTTGTTAGTGTAGTTTAATTTTATTGAAAAGATGCAGTCCTGATTAATGATGAATGTTGTTTAACTATAGATGGACTCAAAATATTCTTCAGATTACTGCTGTGAGAGGGCATAGCTAAAGGATAAAGCTGAGGCAGTTGGCTAAGAAGTGACAAGCAGAGTTTACTCTGAAATCAGCGAGATCTAAAGAAGGACAAACAAAAGGCAAGGCAGAATCAATGGCAATAACAACCTAGGCTTGGAAAGGGTCCGTTAGTTACCGTGCAGATCCCGTTTTATTAAGTACTCCTAAGTTGAAACCCAAAAATGTAACGCATTATGTGAATCATGATTACTCATGGAAAAGACAAAATGGTGAGATTAAACGGTTTTTGAGGAGCCCAAAGGTCACACGGCTGGGGCATCCAAAAGGGTTTGCTATTTTGGTTTAAATAGAGGAAAGTTAGAGGGAATAAAGGCTTTTCCCTGGGAAAAAATTGTGAGTTGTTGTTTGTAAGAGGAACTACTTCGTTTTACAATAAGAAATTGCAAATTTTCCCTGTTGGAGAGGGTGTTGTGTGGAATGTTCAAATGAGATAGAATGAACAATGTTGAAGAGGAACTATTTCATTTTTTACTGTGTTTCATTAACTGAGAGAACGTTCTAACTTTCTGAACCTATGTTCTCTGGTATATTCTGTGATAATTTCCACTATGAGTAATGAAGGTTTTAACTGTTGATGAGCTATCTTGTCACGTATATCTTTATTCATGTTTATGTGTTTGGTTCTAAGAACAACTATCTGTGATTTACCTTATCATGTGAACAGTATTACATTACTCATGAATTAATATTTTGCTCTCTAGAGACAGCTTAGTTAGTATGTATTTTCTAGTTGTGTGTGATTTTAGATGTGAGAGAGTCTAAGACGAGAGGTAAGAACCTGTGCATCACATTGTGACCACTCCTTGCATCCTTGATCAATCTGCATGTTAGATAGGCACTTGCACATCATTCTTAAAGTCAAAAAATACAAAAATATATACGGTGGACCGAGCCGCGACCAGTAAAACCTTTTATTTTTGTTACTTGACCTACGGTAGCCGGACTGCTAACCGGATGGATTCCCTACACCAAACAGTCATGGGATAATTGGGAACATTGACTGGGGAGAATCCATTGTTGTTGTTTCCTAGGAATTTCCAGGCCTCAATAGTTTCTAGCACTAGAAGGAAGGTCGCCAGTGCATGGCTGGCCGAGGAAACCCGTTTTCCCAAGATCATTCCACCGGTAACAATTTAGAAGGCAGTCTGTTTCCCAATCCAATTCCTGAAGAGAAAGGTAGAGAACATTTGTATTATGTGGACAACGAATTTGTTAATGATCTGAGAAGACACACTAGGGCATACGTGAAGAATATTGGAGGATTACCTATCATCCCTGAATTTCCCAAAAGATAATATAAAAGGAAAGATGATCCTATATTGGAGGATTCAGTGTTAGTGGGAGATTGGGAAGAATTAGTAGAAGTAGCATTACAGGAAGTTGTACAGCCTTTGAATCAAGTAGGCCCGGATACTCCTTACGGTTCTCCTGTTCACACTCCTATTCATTCACCACCTCACTCCCCACCAAGACTCATGGCAGGCATGAAAGCAAATCAACCACCCAACCCACCAAATCCACCGCCTGCTTGGAAAGCCAGATCACCTTTAAACCTAACACCTCCTTTGCATGATTTACCTCAATCTTTTGAAAAGATGTTGCCCAAGTTTGATCCAAACGAGAATATTTTAGTAGATGACCACTTGCAGAGTTTCTATCTAGAAATAGAAGGATTAAGGGCTGGGGAATATGAGGATGTAATTTGTAGACTTTTTCCACACACTCTTAAAGGAACAGCGGCGTCATGGTATTTTGGTTTGCTTGCCAATTCTATCCCTGATTGGGATACCTTTGAAAGGATTTTCAGAAGTAAATATGCGACCCAAAAAACTCATGCAGCTCTTATGAAAGGACTGTGCGCCTTAAAGAAAGAAAGAAAAGAGAAGGTGCATAGTTTTACCCAAAGATTCACGGCCTATCTTAAGAATTTTTCGGAAGCTAACAAACCCTCGGATAAAGTCTTGATTGAATATTATACCTCAGCCCTAGGGCTTGAGCTGGCCATGTTTGCCAAAATGAAGGCCATACCTACGCTAGCTGAGACTTATGAAGAAGCAAAAAAAGTAGAGGCCGAAAGGGAAAGTATCAAAGACGATCCTGAACGGTCAGGAGAAAAAAATGTCGGGAAGAAAGCTTTATTGTTTACTAAGCCTAAACAGGAGCAATCACCAGATTTCGAAGGAATGTAAAAAATGATGCAGAAGCTTCTAACAGAATGATAGACTTGGAAAAGGAGAAGGAAGCCCAAAAGTTCTACAAGCCTTACTACAAGAAAAGGGAAGATAACAATCAATCCCAACCTCCTCCTCACAGCCCTACATCTATGAACTTAACAAAGGTAGGAATGGATAACTTCTCTACTTTCCATCAACAACCCCATTCTAAAAAGAACTGTCCTCAATGGATAAATTCAATGACGTTGGTCATGAATCAACTTTTAGATTCCAAGCTAACTGAAAACAACGACGAAGAAGGGAAAGATAACAGTAAATCAACAGAAAAATAGGAAGATGAAGCCATGGTTTTATGGGACTGTGTATCTTTGTTTGATGTCGAGGAGGAAAATGATCTAAGACACGAGGGCATCCTGGAAACAAATGTGACAACAAGAAGCCAGGGGTTGATTAAGGAAAACAGGCTTATGCTCCCCAAGATCAAAAGACTTCAAAATAATGTTAAGAAATTCCAAAATAGTTCCTCATCTAATAAAATTCTGGAGTTTACCATCACCAGTCAAAATCCTAGACAGATTCACATGCCTACTAAGCCCAACAAAGAAAATAATGTTAGGTCGAATCTCACTGAACATAAGATCGAGTATGACATTGTGGAGGACATCAAGAAGGTGAGGGAAAACATCTCATTATTTGAAATGTGCAATGTGCCACAGCAAAAAGAAAAGCTATTAAAAGCGCTTGAAGCATCAAAGGAGAGGCTGCCCACGGACAATCAGCCTCAAGAAGAAGAAATTAGTGAAGAAAGTATGGGAGGTAAGCCTAAAATTAATAATCCACCTTTTCTCCTTACTTTTGAAATATTCAACCACAACGTGCATAATTGCCTAGTAGACTCGAGGGCATCAGTCAATGTCATGTCGATGTCGGTCTGCAAAAAGATAAATGGACAACCTAAACCATCTACCTGGAAGGTTGTTCAGTTAGATAGAACAAATGTGAAGGTAATTGGAGAAATGGAGGATGTTCTCGTTCGCCTATCTTCCAATTATAAGGTGTGTCAAGTCATCGATATTGTGGTGGCTAACATACCGAAAGCTTATGGACTTGTTTTGAGCAGAGATTGGTCGGCTAAGCTGAACGGATATTTTGCCTCAAACAAGTCACATCTATGGCTGCCATATAAAGGAAGCCCAAATCAAATTAAAGTGTTGAGGGAGCCCCACATGAAACACAATGTTACTAAGTTCGAAGGAAAAAATGAATTAGTGGATCTTGTTTTGGGAAACTATTTTATTGAGTTAGAACCGAGAAACTATCAAGCGGAAGAAGCCAGCGATACATCAGACACTCAGCCTGATCTCCTTCATTTTTCACGGGCTGGTGAAATCGATTGTAAAATAGTAGACTTAGCTGTAGATATAGATGTTAGTTCTCATGCAGTAGTAGGTAGCGATTTTTGGACGCTCTTCTTTGATGGTTCTAAAACTTTAGAGGGGTCGAGAACCGGTTGTGTCCTGATTGACCCTATAAAAAACAAACATTTTCTTTCATGTAGGTTAGAGTTTGAATGTACCAATAACACAGCTAAATATGAAGCATTGGTTCAGGGGTTAAGGAAAGCAATTGAATTAAAGGCAAATAATATGAAAGTGTTTGGAGACTCTGAAATATTTGTAAAACAAATTCGAAATCAAATACATTGCATTTATCCTCATTTAAAAGCTTATCAAAATGAAGTATGGGATTTACTTAAATGTTTTAATGCATTTAACATTGTATCGATTCCAAGACTTAAGAATGCAGTAGCTCACTTTTTGGCCACATCAGCTGCAAGGCTTGTGCCCTCTAATAATCGGTGCTCTCTTGAATTCCTTTTCAGGCCCTCGGTTCCAGATATGATTACCAATCTATGAGTGTTCGATGACGCTCAGCAGATTATAGAATGATTAACAAATGACGAGGCATTCAAAGGAGCGATTATTGATGATGAAGAACATCAGGCCGAGCTAAAATTCGATAATTTCATCCGTAAGGGAGTCAGAACTTTAGAACGGATGTTTGATTTAAATGAAAAATTTAGAAGACCAGCAAATGTGAAGACTCATAGCTCATCTCTACAGTTCGATTTGATTAATTTGGGGACTGAGATGAAACCTAAATATGTGAATCTTGGAAAATGATGTTCACCAGCTGAAAGGGATAAGTTCATCGTTCTTTTCAAGCAATACAAAGATGTTTTTGCCTGGACGTATGAAGATCTGAAGACATATGACACCAGTATTATCCAGCATGTTGTCCCCATCAAATCTGGAATCAAACCTTATCAGTAGCCTTTAAGGAAAATGCATCCAAAATTGGAACCTCTAATCCAGAGTGAAGTTAAGAAATTATTGGATGCTAGAATCATTTTTAAGGTTAGACACTCGGAATGGGTTTCAAATCTGGTACCAGTGAGGAAGAAATATGGAGAAATCAGGTTATGTGTGGATTTTAGAAACTTAAATCGTGCTTCAGATAAAGACAATTATCTTGTTCCACCCATGGAGCAAATATTGCAAATGGTTTCAGGTTCTGAACTATTCTCTTTATTAGACAGATTCTTAGGCTACAGTCAAGTATTAGTAGCCGAAGAAGACAGACTAAAAACGACCTTCGGGACCAGGTGGGGAACTTTTGCTTACAGAAGGATGCCTTTTGGTCTCATAAACACTGGAGCTACCTTCCAAAGGGCCATGCACATAGATTTCCGTGGTCTGATTGGCTGCAGTGCTGTAGTATACCTTGATGACATCATGATATTTTCGAAGAAAAGAGAGCAACACGCATTTCATCTAAAGTAGATTTTTGAACACTGCCGGAAGTATGGTATCTCACTAAACCCCAAGAAGTGTGTGTTTTTTGTTACAGAAGGTAAGTTGTTGGGTCACGTGGCATCAAAAAAGGGGATCTCCATAGACCCAAAAAGGATCAAATCCATTGAACAGATTCCCTTGCCCCATAATAAAAAGGGCATGCAATCATTTATGGGAACAATAAACTTCATGCGAAGGTTTGTGCCAGATTTCGCTCAAATTGTTAAACCTTTGCAGCAAATGGTAAAGCAAAGTGTACAGTTCAAATGGACTGATGTAGAGAAGAACGCATTTAGTAAGATTAAAACAGCTATTGCGCATGCACCTTCCCTCAAAAGTCCGGATTTTGATAAAGATTTTAGTCTGTACACTTTCGCCTCTGATGATTCACTAGCAGCGATGCTGACCTAGAAAGAAGATGGGAGAGATGAGTTCCCCATATCATTTATTAGCACTGGTCTGCAAGGGGCTGAATTGAATTACCCTACTTTGGATAAACAATCTTATGCCATGTTCAAAGTAGTGAAACAATTCAGGCCATATATACTAAAGAATCGGACAAAGGTAATAGTTCCACACCCAGCTGCGAGGTCTCTTTTCATACAAAAGGAGCTAGGAGAAAGGCGATGCAACTAGGTAACAGCTCTACAGGAGTATGACCTCGAATTCAAGCCGGCCTCCATTGTCAAAGGGCAAGGATTGTGCAAACTAATGACTGAAAGTAAAGACAATGAAGAACATGACTGGGAAGATGAAGCTGAGTTACATTTGATGGATGTATGTCCTCTTTTCATAGCTCCAGACTCTTGGTAACGAGACCTTGTGCATTACCTTCGAGTCGAATTGTTACCAGAACATTGGAATCCTAAGCAAAGAGGAGCACTGCATCTTAAATCATCCTCATATCAAATTATTGAAGGAATATTATTCAGCAAGAATTACGATGGAGTTCTTCTTAGATGCTTAGAGAAAGAAGATGTGAAGAAGGTAATGATAGATTTACATGATGGGCCTACTGGAGGAAATTTTTTTGGAGATACTACAGCTCATAAAATTCTCAGAGCCGGATACTATTGGCCCACGTTGTTCAAAGATGCACACGCCCATGTTAGAAAGTGCGACATTTGTCAAAGGTGTAGTGGAAGACAAGCTAAAGCAGCAGGAACGTTAAATCCTGTGATGATAACAGAGCCTTTTGAGCAATGGGGGTTGGATATCATTGGGAAGATAAAGCCGAATTATTCTCTGCAACACAAGTATATTCTGACAGCAACCGACTACTTCACTCGGTGGGTCGAAGCCATTCCATTGCGTAAAGTAAATGAAGATGCGGTCATGGCCTTTTTGCAAGACCACATTATGACCAGGTTTGGAGTTCTAATTTCTTTAGTTTTCGATAATGCTACTTACTTTTCCTCCATTAGATTAACTGCATTTTCTCATGAGAAAGGAATTAATTTGCATTACTCTGCTAATTACTATCCACAGGGAAATGGTTTAGTTGAATCCACAAACAAGAATCTGATTAGGAATTTAAAAAAGACAGTCATAGAAAATCAGAGGAGTTGGCACTCAACGTTCCCAAATGCTCTGTGGGCTGATAGGGTCACCCCCAAGACTTCGTTAGGTGTGTCCCTGTATACCATTTTTTATGGAAAAGAGGCCATTCTACCCCTGAATATCATGTTACCCTCTTCCATAATCGCTCAAGAATCCAGAGGATCAAATAATGAAGTCTTGCAAATGAGGATATATAATCTCCTGAAGGTAGAAGAGTCTCGATCTAAGGCCAGAGAACGCTTTAAACAACAACAAGAGATAGTAAAGAGATGGTTTGATAAACACAAGGCTGGAACAAAAGAATTCGAGGTGGGAGATTTGGTTCTCAAGTGGGACCATCCCCATGATGATAAAGGAAAACACGCAAAATTTCAATAGTTATGGGTAGGACCTTTCCAGATTGCGGCAAAGCTTGGCCCCTCAACCTATAAATTGCAAGATTTGCAGGGGTGGGAGGAGAACTTACCAGTAAATGGTTTAGTTCTCAAACCTTATTTTTCCTGAGTTTTGTTTTGTTCTTTTATCTTGTGTATAAATAATTTGTCTTGCCTGTTTACTTTGATTTATGTAGTTCTGTTTTGTTTTAGTTTAAATTTTGATTGATTTCAATAAAGTAGGCAAACTCTTGGTTGCATGGAGAACATCAAAATTCTGGAATGATCAAAGTTCGTGGGTGTAAGACTGTGTATTATTGTTTATCTAAAAGAATTTCTTCTATTTTAGCAGTTTTCCCGAATGGCTATGAACACATTGAAGTCTTGCTTAATCCTTGTAAAATAAACCGGAATCAAAAGGTCTGGAATACTATTTTGAGGCTCCATCCATCTCACATTTTAAAATTTCCTAGGGAGTGATAGCAAAGGGCCCATGGAAAGGAGGTAAGGTAAACATTATATTATATACAAATGATCCCATGCCAAGGATTGAATGCCAAAAGGCAGATAAGAGTTGAAAGCTCCTATAGAAGCATTATGTGTCAAAACAAAATACTGAACCATACAAATTCTAAATTGCCAAAAGTTCCTCTCCGTCCGTGAGCTGAAAACTGAATACATCTCTGTTAGAATAATCCGTCGGGATTATTGTAAATAAATAATAAATAGTAATATGAATAGATAGGAAGGTGAAAAGGATGGTTCTCAACCGCCACATTGTAATGTATAAATAAATGTTTCAGCCATGAATAGAATTGAATCGGGAGTTATTACCAACAAGTGGTATCAGAGCGGGTTCCTGCCATAACTCCTGCTGTTAAATTTCAGTCTTGGCAGCCTGTATGCTTGCCAATGCATTTCCAGACCTCCAGTCTGCCCTCTGCTCTTCCCTCCTGCCAGTGCATTCATTGTATGCGTTATTCTCATTCTCATGAGACTACTGCTGCATTGAAGACTCTGGAAGTGTAACCCTAACCCTAGTCTGCATCTCGCTCTTATTTCCGCTGGTTTTCTTATGTGACCTCCATCTTATATTATTCCTGTAGTTGTTCTCCATAAGTCAATTACTATTTTAAACATGCCCTCGACATCAGACTCCTTTGACATATCCCCTCCATATTGAAGTTGCTGGTGGCTCAGCTCTTATTTATGGACCGAGCTTAGTTCACAAGAACCTTACAGCCTGGAAGAAACACAGTGATCTTGACGGTGATCGTAAGGTGGAGGAAACATGAAGGGAAGGGAATTGGTATTGGCATAGAGAGTGCCCCAAGGTTAGCTGGTGAGCAGGGGGAACAAGCCTGTTAATCACCGCGTTATTTGCTGCGTGGAGCATCGTGTTTTGTGCTGAAATTTGATGTGAGGAGAGACTGCTTGTGGAGAGACAGTCACATTGAAGACTGCATTGGAGCTGCTTGTTGGTGGCCTATGCAATCATTCAGCTGCATGGAGACTGCTGCCTGCCCGAAGAACCTGCATTGAAGACCTGCGTGTAGACTACGTTGTGAAGACCTGCGTGTAGACTCTGCTTGAGCTCGTTGAACTGTGATCTATTGCAGTTGAGCTGTGATCTATTGTTGCTACGTTGTTTTTTCTGTTGCAATAGTATTGTAGATGATAATACACAAAAAAAAACCCTAAATTTACCCTAATTTTTTGTATTATATCTGTGTTGAGGTGTGGGCAGTTTGGCACTAAAAGACCTTTGATTTCTTGTTGCTTGGTCTTCATTCTTCAGCTAAATAATGTATGATGTATATTGCTGTGATTAATATTGCTGCGTGGAGACTGGGTGTTGCACTGAAGAAATAATGTATGATGTATTGTGCTTGATATATGTTGAAGACCAATATATATATTGCGTTAAAGAGCTGTGACCGTGAGCTTCTGTTCACTATGATGCCGGAAAGAGATGGTTGCAAGATGTCTTCGATTTGTTTTGGATTAAATATTTTTTATTAGGAGATCTCATAGAACTGAAATGTTTTGCACCCTGGTTATACGTGAATCCGAATTTTTATGTGCACACTGAATATGATACTTGAAGTCGTAACAATAATGTGTTTTGTGAGCTGCCTCCACCATATATGAGCTGCGCCCGGAGCTACTATATCGACCTCCATTTGTTCTTAAAGCTGCGACTGAACACTTTTTTGATGCTGCATGGTGTGCCATCGAACTGCTAGCTAGCTACGTGGACTCTATTTGCAGAGAGTGGGCTCTTCTAATTGGGCATGGAGATACTACATGAAGACTGTTCTCTTCATGAGCGTGGAGCTCTCTTGAAGCTGCTGTGATCTAGTTTGAGACTGCAGTATCATCAAAACCCAGTCTGTGCTGCATATTCAATGTGTGAGTGAAGCTCGATATTTTTGCTATACATCTTTTGAAGGTTGTCTATTGTTGTAGATTGAGTAGTTTGTGCACTACCATATAAATTGTGCTGTTGCATAATTGTCTTAGATTAATAATATTACGGCAGAAACATAGACCTAAATAGTAAAGAGAGCTCATTGAAGACATTGTTTCCAATTAGTGTAGTTGTTATTCTACATAGACTGTATTGTAAAAAGTAGCAGAGACTTAGACCTGCTTCTTTCACTATTGTTGCCGGTGCATAAACTCAGATAAGTTAAATGCTAGTGCAATTGGTGTATCATTGAGTATTGTGTAAAGATTACAATAGAGATGCATTGATTTCTCATACTGATACATTGTTGTAAAGCTTGAGGAAGGTGGCAGAGACTTAGACCTGCACCTTTACTCTCTATTCTTCTCTCCTATTGTTTTAGTTGCAGCTTCATCACAAAAGATGCAATCTACAGCATCTGTAGTTGGTGCCACTCTCTCAGGCAAAGAGAGAGGCAAAAGAAGAAGAAACTTCAGAGGCAGAGGGGGCAGAAACAAAAGACCAGATTTGCAGTGCAAGCGTTGTGGAAAGACTGGGCACACATCAGATCAGTGTTGGGCTTCGTGGGACTCCATCAAAGATAAACATAAACAGAATAAAGATGACCAAGATGCTAGTAAATCCTCTGATTCTTGTATAGTTGCACATTGTAATCTTGGATTTAATGAAATGACTTCTCTTTCATCTTATAAAGATTGTTGTCTGCTTGATACTGGTGCAACATCACACATGACATTTAGAAAAGACTGTTTTGAAGAACTGAATGAAACAATAGATGGCATAGTGTACTTTGCATATAAGTCAAATATTAAACCAAAGCGAATGGGCACCATTCGACTGAAGATGCCTGGATTCCCTGATTTCTTGTTGAAGAACGTTCTCTATCTTCCAGAGTTGCAGAGAAGCCTGCTGTCCTTGGTGGAAATTCGACAGCAAGGCCATTCCATCCACATGTTTGATGGAATCGTTGAAATAAGAAAGTCCTCTGACAACCAAGTCATCATGACTGGATACGAAGATGGAAAGTTGTTGAAGCTCAAGGGTTCATCCGCAAGATTTCAGAACTATGCCTACCTCTCTCAGCATGGAGAAGGTAATTTATCATCTAGTTCATTGTGGCATGCAAGATTTGGTCATCTAAATTATAACAGTCTTCATTTGTTGAGAAAGAATGGTGTATTTGGCTT
>LPNX010840821.1:178600-348841 GCA_001517045.1 Pseudotsuga menziesii | reverse complement strand
AATAGATAGGAAGGTGAAAAGGCTGGTTCTCAACCGCCACATTGTAATGTATAAATAAATGTTTCAGCCATGAATAGAATTGAATTGGGAGTTATTACCAACAATCTCTTACACAAAAGGACACTATGGATAGAGGAGCCTGAATCAAAAAATTCAGAAAGAAAGGCATGCAAGAGGACTCATATGAAAAGGACAAAAGTTCAAAAGCACAAAAGGTGCAAAATGGCATGGGAATGAGGAACAAATGAATATTTCTGTTTACCTTATGCTACAATCCTATGGTGTCCGAGCTGGAAGATACCTGAAGACAGAGGTAACAAATGAAACTCATATTCCTGGCCTCAAAAGAGTTATCTTGACTTGGAAATTTTGGTTTCCATTCTCCTAAATTGGACTATCATCAATGATTAAAAGTACATATATTTGCCATTTGAGAAATCCAGATATCTGGAAGAATTCAACATGTTCGTTTGTTGTTAAACAGTCTGTTACTCAAGAAATAATTGTCCAGAGATCTAGGTCCACCAGGTAGTCGCCAGTTGTTGCAGTTGCAACTGTCTCCCAATTTTTTGAAATTTTTCCCCCCCCTTTTATTAATTTTTATCATTGCCTAGAATCGTTTGGATCCATGAACTCTGTTTTTGTTTTTGTTTTCCTTCTTATTCAAGTGTGGACTATTTTGAGGTTAACTCTCTTCATGCTTTTCGAAAAATTGCTCATGTTTGAAACTGCTGTGGGTTGTGGAATTTAGAGTTTGGTTTTTGCCCTTTGATCCACGATTTCTTCTTTGTCCTCGGAAGCATATTTCTCCTTCCAGCCACTGTTTCGGAGGCCTTTTAGACAACATATCAGAGCCATGTTTCTTTATGGAGCCTCCATTGTGGAAGCTGAACGATGAGTGTTCCACATGATAGTCTTTGACTCCTCCGACGTCATGTTGTGTTATTTTGACTTGTTTGCATCATCGGAGGTTGACCGAATTTTGGGTTGGGGTTGTTTGATTTTGTGGAGCCGCTGCACGACCTTAGGTTTTTCGAACACTTAAGGTTTCATGATGATTTCTGTGCCTTATGGGAAATTTTATGGTTTTGATCAAAGGTTGTGGTCTGTTTGCTTTCCACCATTGCGACTCCTGAGCGGACTAAGTGTCTGCCATATAACCGCTCCACTTGCTGATGCTTTGTCTAGGTTTCATCGTTCTTGTCTTTAGGCCGTGGGACCCATAGAATTTTCATCTTCCACCATTGCAGCTGCGTAACACACTAACCTCCCAATGTTGATGTCTTTTCGTTCGTCGACAGAGAACTTTTCCGTCGATGTGTGGGCATTTAGCTCTTCCGACTCCGATAGACTCAACAGTCCCGCGGAACTCGTTGGCCGTTTGAAACCCACCGCTGTCGCTGCAAGTAAGACTATCCGACTGATGTTTAAATGGCTCAAGCCACCGATGAGGTTTTTACCGCCATCTTGTGAGTTTTAACCCCTGTGTGGGAAGCGGTGGTTTTTTGGATTCTTGTTAAGGCTTTCAGGACGAGAGCGCAGTACAAGGCCTCATTTGATGACTAGTTTGGTTGTTAGTGTAGTTTAATTTTATTGAAAAGATGCAGTCCTGATTAATGATGAATTTTGTTTAACTACAGACAGACTCAGAAGATTCTTCAGATTACTGTTGCGAGAGGGCGTAGCTAAAGGATAAAGATGAGGGAGTTGGCTAAGAAGTGACAAGCAGAGTTTACTCTGAAATCAGCGGGATCTAAAGAAGGACAAACAAAACACAAGGCAGAATCAATGGCAATAATAGCCCAGGATTGAAAAGGGTCCATCAGTTACCGTGCAGATCCCATTTTATTAAGTACTCCTAAGTTGAAACCCAAAAATGTAACGCATTATGTGAATCATGATTACTCACGGAAAAGACAAAATGGTGAGATTAAACTGTTTTTGAGGAGCCCAAAGGTCACATGGCTGGGGCAGCCCAAAGGGTTTGTTGTTTTGGTTTAAATAGAGGAAAGTTAGAGGGAATAAGGGCTTTTCCCTGGGAAAAAATTGTGAGCTGTTGTTTGTAAGAGGAACTACTTTGTTTTACAATAAGAGATTGCAAATTTTCCCTGTTGGAGAGGGTGTTGTGTGGAATGTTCAAATGAGATAGAATGAACAATGTTGAAGAGGAACTATTTCATTTTCAACTATGTTCATTAACTGTGAGAACGTTCTAACTTTTTGAACCTATGTTCTTGTCTGAATGTTCTCTGGTATATTCTGTGATAATTTCCACTATGAGTAATGAAGGTTTTAACTGTTGATGAGCTATCTTGTCACGTATATCTTTATTCATGTTTATGTGTTTGGTTCTAATAACAGCTATCTGTGATTTACCTTATCATGTGAACGATATTACATTACTCATGAATTAATATTTTGCTCTCTAGAGACATCTTAGTTAGTATGTATTTTCTAGTTGCGTCTGATTTTAGATGCGAGAGAGTCTAAGACGAGAGGTAAGAACCTGTGCATCACATTGTGACCACCCCTTGCATCCTTGATCAATCTGCATGTTAGATAGGCACTTGCATATCATTCTTAAAGTCAAAAAATACAAAAATATATACGGTGGACTGGGCCGCGACTGGTAAAACCTTTTATTTTTGTTACTTGACCTACGGTAGCCGGACTGCTAACCAGACAGATTCCCTACACCAAACAGTCATGGGCTAGTTGGGAACGTTGACTGGGGAGAATCCATTGCTGTTGTTGCCTACAAATTTCCAGGCCTCAACACTAACGAAACACCCAATCCTGGGCCTTTGCTCTCTAATGATTACGCCCTACCATTCCTTGGTCCCTCTTCAGACCCTTATAATTTTCTTCCTCAAGTAACGACTCTGCTACCTTATGCTTTAACATGCTTTGTCCTCCAACTGCATCTTCTTCACCACAATAATCTTCAAAGGGATCTGAGAAAAACTGTCATGTCTATCTGCGATCAAACGAGAATTTATCATTTGTTCCGACTATCTTTAAGAAACATAAATTATAATATCAATAAAATGAGTACTAAAGAAGAGAAAACTGGAGTTGGGTTCTTATGTGCAAATTTCAACATAAAAACAAGGCACACCATTCTCTTACGAAAACAGTTACGATCTCTTAACAATCGGCGGGAAAACGATTAAGAAACGAGCACATAAAAACCCCCATCGGCAAATCGAAACACTTGACATCGGTCCATTAGCGGGCTATGCAGCCGCAACAGTGGGTAACCTACAATCTAGGGGTTCTGGCACACAAACCAAAATTTGCGCGATAAAACGTCGGGGGTCGGATCTTCTGTAGGCATCGGATATTTAGTGAGCTACACAGCCGCAATGATGGAAGTTAAAAGGTCAAGAAAAAATCGTAGACTAGTCAACATCGGAGAAACAAAGAACAAGATATCGGCGAAAGGACAAACAGTCCAATGAGCAGTTAGTCTATTCTGGGGCTGCAAAGGTGGAACTCAATCAGCCTGGAGCCTCCAATCAAAGTCATAACTTTTCCTGAAAAAAATCGAAAAGCGAGGTCTATTTTCCAACAATAAAATGCAGGCTGACCTCTGAAAAATGGAAAATGACAATCCCATTTTAAACCTCAATGATTAAACATCGTAAAACCTGCTAAGCCTTACAGTCCAAAACATGCACAGACCCAAAGAAAATCTCAAATAGCAAGAAAAACTGGCCTCAAACAATCCAAACATGTAGCAGAGTCGGGAAAACAAAATCAACAAGGAGGGTCCAAAATTTTCAGAAATTTTGGAAAAGTTGCAGCTGCAACAATTGGTGGCTCACTGGTGAACCCAGATCTTTGAATAAACTCCTCCTTAACCAACAAACTTTTTAGCAGTGAAACCGACATGCTGAATTCTTCTAGATGTCTGGATTCCCATAATGTCACATATATGTACTTGTAATCATTGATGATAGTCCTATTTTTAGGGAATGGAAACTAAAATCTCAAGGTCAGGATAACTTTTTGGATGCTTAGGTAGGTGGATTTCATTTTAACTTTGTCTTGGGGTAGCTTCCAGCTTAGACGCCATAGGATTGTAACACATGGCAAACAGAAAAATTCGTTTGTTCCCCATTCCCATGCCACTTGGCATTTTTTGTTTGTGGGCTTTATGTCCTTTTGAGTCCTCCTCATGCATTTTCTTCTAAATTTTATTCAGGCTCTTCTATCCATAGTGTTCTTTTGTGTGAGAGATGCATTTAATTTTCAGCTCACAGACGAAGAAGAACTTTTGGCAATCTGTACTCATATAATTCAGTACTTTGTTTCGATAAATATTGCTTTCTTAGGAGTTTTGACTCTTATTAGCCTTTTAGCTTTCTATTTTGGGCATGGGATCATTTAGATATAATATAGTGTTTACCTTGCTCCCCTTTCCATGGGTCTTTTGTTGTTACCCCCTAGGACGTTTTAGATATGAAATGGATGGAGCCTCGAAATAATGTTCCAAACCTTTTGATTCTAAGTTATTTCAGGGATTACACTAGACCTCAATGTGTTCATAGACACTTAGGAAAGCTACTTACTAGAAGAAATTCCATCAGATTCAAACAATAAGACACAATCTAATGCCCAAAGAATCTCAGTTTATCAAGGGTTCTGATTCTCTCAATGCAACCAAAAGTTTGCTTCCTTTATTGGAATCAGAAGAAAACTACACTAAACAAACAGAGAAAGGAACAAATCAAAGTGGAAAAACAAGTCAATTATTTATGTACAAAACAGGACAAAATAAAACAAAATCAAGAAAAATAAGGTTTAAGAACTAAACCATTTACTGGTAAGTTCTCCTCCCATCCCTGTAAATCTTGCAACTTATAGGTTGAGGGGCCAAGATTTACCACAATCTGGAAAGGGCCTACCCATAACTGTTGAAATTTCATGTGCTTTCCCTTCTCATCATGAGGGTGATCCCACTTAAGAACCAAATCTCCTACTTCAAATTCTTTTGTCCCAGCTTTGTGCTTATCAAACCACATCTTCACTACCTCCTGTTGTTGTTTAAAACGTTCTCTGGCCTTGGATCTAGATTCCTCTACCTTCAAAAGATTATGTATCCTCGTCCGCAAGACTTCATTATCTGATCCTCTTGATTCCTGAGCTATTATGGAAGAGGGTAGCATGATATTGGGGGGTAGAATGGACTCTTTTCCACAAACAAGGGTATATGGGGACACACCTAACAAAGTCTTGGGGATGACCCTATCAGCCCAAAGAGCATTTGGTAATGCTGAATGCCAACTTCTCTGGTTTTCTATCATAGTCTTTTTTAAGATTCTAATCAGATTCTTGTTCGTAGATTCAGCCAAACCATTTCCTTGTGGATAATAGTTTGCAGAGTAATGCAACTTAATTCCTTTTTCATGAACAAATTCAGTTAATCTAATAGAGGAAAAATAAGTAGCATTATCAAAAACTAGAGAAATTGGAACTCCAAACCTAGTCATAATATGATCTTGCAAGAAGTCCATGACCGCATCTTCATTCACTTTACGCAACGGAATGGCTTCAACCCAACGAGTGAAGTAATCGGTTGCCATCAAAATATACTTGTGTTGCAAGGAAGAATTTGGCTTTATCTCTCCAATGATATCCATCCCCCACTGCTCAAAAGGTTTTGTTATCATCACAAGCTTTAATGGTCCTGCTGCTTTAACTTGTCTTCCACCACACCTTTGACAGATGTCGCACTTTCTGACATGGGCATGTGCATCTTTGAACAGTGTGGGCCAATAGTATCCGGCTCTGAGAATTTTATGGGTTGTTGCATCCCTGGAAAAATGTCCTCTAGTAGGCCCATCATGTAAGTCTATCATGACCTTCTTCGCATATTCTTTCTCTAAGCATCTAAGAAGAACTCCATCATAATTCTTTCTGAATAATATTCCTTCAACAATCTAGTATGAGGCTGATTTAAGACGCAGTGCCCTTCTTTGATTAGAATTCCAATGTTCTGGTAACAATCCCTCCTGAAGGTAATACACAAGGTCTCGATACTAGGAGTCCGGAGCTGTGAAAAGAGGACATACATCCATCAAATGTAACTCAGCTTCGTCTTCCCAGTCATTTTCTTCATTGTCTTTACTTTCAGTCATTAGTTTGCACAATCCTTTCCCTTTAACTATGGAGGCTGGCTTGAATTCGAGGTCATACTCCTGTAGAGTTGTTACCCAGTTGCCTCTTCTTTCTCCTAACTCCTTTTGTACGAAAAGAGACCTCACAGATGGGTGTGGAACTATTACTTTTGTACGGTTCTTACGTATATATGGTCTGAATTGTTTTACCGCTTTGAACACTGCATAAGCTTGTTTATCCACAGCTGGGTAATTCAATTCGTCCCATTATAGACCAGTGATCATAAATGATATGGGGAACTCATCTCCCCCATATTCCTTCTGGGTAAGCACCGCTGCTAGTGAATCGTCATATGCGAAAGTGTACAAAATAAAATCTTTCTCAAAATCTGAACTTTTGAGGGAGGGTGCGTGCACAACAGCTGTCTTTATTTTACTAAATGCATTCTTCTCTACATCAGTCCACTTGAATTGTACAATTTGTTTTACCATTTGCTACAAAGGTTTAACAATTTGAGCGAAATCTGGCACAAAACTTTGCACGAAATTTATTGTCCCCATAAATGATTGCATGCCCTTTTTATTATGGGGTAATGGAATCTGTTCGATAGCTTTGATCCTCTTTGGGTCTATGGAGATCCCCTTCTTAGAAACCATGTGACCCAGTAACTTACCTTCGGTAATAGCAAACACGCACTTCTTGGGGTTTAACGAGATACCATATTTTCAGCAGCGTTCAAAAATCTGTTTTAGATGAAATACGTGTTCCTCCATTTTCTTTGAGAATATTGTGATGTCATCGAGGTATACTACAGCACTGCGGCCAATCAGACCATGGAAAGCTATGTCCATAGCCCTCTGGAAAGTAGCTCCAGCGTTTATGAGTCCAAAGGGCATCCTTCTGTAAGCAAAAGTCCCCCATCTGGTTCTGAATGTAGTTTTAAGTCTATCTTCTTCAACTACTAACACTTGATTGTAGCCAGAGAATCCATCTAATAAAGAAAATAATTCAGAACCCGAAACTATTTGCAATATTTGTTCCATGGGTGGGACAGAATAATTGTCTTTATCCGAAGCGCGATTTAGGTTTTTGAAATCCACACATAGTCTAATTTCTCCAGATTTCTTTCTTACTGGTATCGGATTTGAAACCCATTTCGAGTGTCTAACTTTGAAAATAATCTTAGCATCCAACAACTTCTTTACTTCATTCTAAATCAGAGGCTCTAATTTTGGATGCATTTTCCTTAAAGGCTGTTGATAAGGCTTGACTCCAGATCTGATGGGGATAACATGCTGAATAATATTGGTGTCATATGTCTTCAGATCTTCATACATCCAGGAAAAAACATCTTTGTGTTGTTTGAACAGACTGATGAATTTATTCCTTTCACCTGGAGAGAAACACTTTCCCAAATTCACATATTTAGGCTTAATTTCAGTCCCCAAATTAATCAACTCGAACTCTAGAGATGAGCTATGAGTCTTCACATTCACTGGCCTTCTAAATTTCTCGTTTAGATCAAACATTCGCTCTAAAGTCCTGAATCCTTTAGGGATAAAATTGTTGAATTTTAGCTCGGCCTGATGTTCTTCATCTTCAATAATTGCCCCTTTGAAGGTCTCGTCATTTGTCAAGCATTCTAGAATCTGCTAATCATCATCAAAAACCCATAAATTGGTAATCATATCTGGAACCAAAGACCTGAAAAGCAATTCAATAGAACACCAGTTATTAGAGGGCACAAGCCTCGCAGCTGAGGTGGCCAATAATTCAGCTGCTGCATTCTTAAGTCTAGGAATCGATACGATATTAAATGCATGAAAACATTTAAGCAAATCCCATACTTCATTTTGATAATCTTTTAAATGAGAGGAAATGCAATGTATTTGATTCTGAATCTATTTTACAACTATTTCAGAATCCCCATACACTTTCAGATTGTCTACCTTTAACTCAATCGCTTTTCGTAGTCCCTGAACTAGTGCTTCATATTTGGTTGTGTTATTGGTGCATTCAAAATCTAACCTACATGAAATAAAATGTTTATTTTTCTTAGGATCAATCAGGACACAGCCGGCTCCTGACCCTTCCAAATTTTTAGACCCATCAAAGAAAAGCGTCCAAAAATCTCCTATCACTACTGTGCGTGAATCAACATCTACATTTACAGCTAAGTCTACTATTTTACAATCAATTTCATTATCCTGTGAAAACCGAAGGAGATCAGGCTGAGCATCTGATGTATCGTTGGCTTCTTCCACTTGATAGTTTCTCGGTTCTAGCTCAATAAAGTAATTTCCCAAAACAAAATTCACTGGTTCATTTTTACCTTCGAACTGAGTAACATTGTGTTTCATGTGGGGCTCTCTTAAAACTTTAATTTGATTTGGGATTCCTTTATAAGGTAGCCACAGATGTGACCAGTCTGAGGCAAAATATCCACTCAGCTTTGCCGACCAATCTCTGCTCAAAACAAGTCCATAAGCTTCAGGTATGTCAACTACCACAATGTCAATGAATTGACATACCTTATCATTTGAAGATAAGCGAATGAGAACATCCTCCATTTCCCCAATTACCTTCACATTCGTTCTATCCAACTGAATGACCCTCCAGGTAGATGGTTTAGGTTGTCCATTTATCTTTTTGCAAACCGACAGCGGCATAACGTTGACTGATGCCCCCGATTCTACTAGACAGTTGTGCACATTGTGATTGAAAATTTCAAAAGTAAGGAGAAAAGATGGAGTCTTGCATTTAGGCTTACCTCCCACACTTGCTTCACCAATTTCTTCTTCTTGGGGCTGATTGTCAGTGGGAAGTTTCTCCTCTGATATTTCAAGTGCTTTCAATAACTTTTCTTTCTGCTGCGGAACATTGCACATCTCAAATAACTAGATATTTGCCCTTACCTTTTTTATATCCTCCACGATGTCATAATCCATCTTATGTTCTATGAGATTCGTTTTAACATTATTTGTTTTCTATTCAATCGGCTTAGTAGGCATGTTGATCTGTCTTGGATTTTGACTGGTGGTGGTAAATTCCAGAATTTTATTAGATGAGGTGGTTTTTTGAAATTTCTTAACATTCTTTTGAAGTTTCTTAATATTTGGGAGCATAAGACTATTTTCCTTAATCAACCCCTGACTTCTCTTCGTTACATTTGTTTCCAAGATATATTCATGTCTCAGATCCTTTTCTTCCTCGGTATCAAACAACGATACACAGTCCCATAAAACCATGGCCTCATCCTCTTGTTTTTCTTTTGATTTATTGTTGTCTTTCCCTTCTTCATCATTATCCTCAGTTAATTTGGAATCCAACAGCTGATTCATTACCAACGTCATTGAATTTATCCATTGAGGACAATTATTTTCAGAATGGGGTTGTTGGTGAAAAATGAAAAAGTTATCCATCCCCACCTCCGTTAAGTTCATCGATGTAGGATTGTGCGAAGGGGGTTGGGATTGATTGTTATCTTCCCTTTTCTTGTAATAAGGCTTATAAAACTTCTGGGCTTCCTTTTCCTTTTCCAAGTCTATTATTATGTTAGAGATATTCTGCATCATCTTTGCCATTCCTTCGAAATCTGGTGATTGCTCCTCTTTAGGCTTAGTAAATAACAAAGCTTTCCTCCCAACATTTTTTTCTCCTGACTGCTCAAGATAATCTTTGATGCTTTCCTTTTCAGCCTCTACTCTCTCAGCTTCTTCATAAGTCCCTGCTAGCGTAGGTTTGGATTTCATTTTGGAAAACATAGCCAAATCGGGCCCTAGAGCTGAAGTATAATACTCAATCAGAACTTTATCCGAGGGTTTGTCAGCTTCAGAAAAAAAATTTAAGATAAGCTGTGAATCTTTGGGTAAAAGTATGCACCTTCTCTTTTCTTTCTTTCTTTAAGGCACACAGTCCTTTCATGAGAGTCGCATGAGTTTTTTGGGTTGCATATTTACTTCTAAAAATCCTTTCAAAGGTATCCCAGTCTGGGATAGAGTTTGCAAGCAAACCAAAATACCATGATGCTGCTGCTCCTTTCAGGGTATGCGAAAAAAGTCTACAAACTACATCCTCGTGTTCCCCAGCCCTCAATCCTTCTATTTCCAAATAGAAACTTTGTAAATGGTCATCTACTAACATCTTCTCGTTTGGATCAAACTTGGGAAGCATCTTCTCAAAATCTTGAGGTAAGTCATGCAACAGAGGTGTTAAGTTCAGGGGTGATCTGGCTTTCCAAGCTGGTGGTGGATTTGGTGGGTTAAGTGGCTGATTGGCATTAACGCCAGCCATGATTCTAGGTGGAGAGTGAGGAGGTGAAGGAACAGGAGTATGCATAGGAGAACAGTAAGGTGTGTTTGGGCCTACTTGATTCAAAGGCTGAACAACTTCCTGTAAAGCTACTTCTACTAACTCTTCCAAATCTCCAATCAACACTAAATCTTCCAAGATGGGACGATCTTTCTTCTTGTATTCTCTTCGAGGTAAATCAGGGATAATGGGTAATCCTCCAATACTCTTTACATAGGCTCGTGTGTGTCTTCTTGAATCATTGACTACTTGGTTGTCCACAGAAAACAAATGTTCTCTATTCTCTTCAGTATTTGGATCAGGAAATAAACTACTTTCAAAACTATCACTGGTGGAGTAATTTCGAGGAAATGGATTTCCCCGGCCTGCCATGCACTGGTGGCCCTCCTTCTAGCACCAGAAACTATTGAGGCCTGGAAATTCAAAGACAACAATAGCAAGGGATTCTCCCCAGTCAACGTTCCCAACTAACCTGTGACTGTTTGGTATAGGGAATCCATCCGGTTTGTGGTCCGGCTACCATAGCACAAGTAACAAAACAAAGGGTTTTACCGGTTGCGGCCCGGTCCACCGTGTATATTTTTGTATTTTTGACTTTAAGTATGATATGCAAGTGCCTATCTAAGATGCAGATTGATGAAGAATGCGAGAAGTGGTCACAATGTGATGCGTAGATTCTTACCTCTCGTCTTAGACTCTCTCGCATCTAAATCACACACAACTTAAAAAACAATATTAACTAAGCTATCCCTAGGGAGCAAGATTATCAATTCATGAGTAACGTAATACCGTTCATATGTTAGGATAAATCACAGATAGATGTTCTTAGAGTCGAAACACATAAACATGAATAAAGATATGCACAACAAGATAGCTCGCCATATGTTAAAACATTCATTACTCATAGTGGAAATTATCACAGAATAAACCAGAGAACATTCATATAAGAACGTAGGTTCAGAAAGTTAGAACGATATCACAGTTAATGAAACACAGCTGAAAATGAAATAGTTCCCCTTCAACATTGTTCATTTCATCACATTTGAACATTCCACACAGCACTTTCTCCATTAAGCAAAATTGTAATTTTATTATTGCAAAACGAAATAGTTCCTCTTACAACAAGTAGTTCACAAGTCTCTCCGGGAAAAATCCCCTTCTCTTTCTCTCTTTTCCCATTTATACAAGAACCAGACCAACCTTTCGGTTGCCCCACAAATGTTTCAATATCCAATCTTGTCGTTTTGTGAATGCTCATAATTCCATGTTACGTTCAAATAAAGACCTTTATAAAACGGGCATAGCTAGGTAACTGACGAAACGCCCAAGCCTGGGCCTTTGCTCTCTAATGATTATGCCCTACCATTCCTCGGTCCCTCTTCAGACCCTTATAATTTTCTTCCTCGAGTAACGACTATGTTGCCTTATGCTTTAACATGCTTTGTCCTCCAACTGCATCTTCTTTGCCACAATAATATTCAAAGGGATCTGAGAAAAATTGCCATGTCTATCTAAGATCAAACGAGAATTTATCATTTGTTCCGACTATCTTTAAGAAACATAAATTACAATATCAATAAAATGAGTACTAAAGAAGAGAAAACCGGAGTTGGGTTCTTATGTGCAAATTTCAACCTAAAAACAAGGCACACCAGTCTCTTACGAAAACAGTTACGATCTCTTAACAATTGGTGGGAAAACGATTAAGAAATGGGCACATAAAAATCCCCATCAGTGGATCAGAACACTTGACATCGGTTCATTAGCGGGCTACACAGCCGCAACAACGGGTAACCTACAATCTAGGGGTTCCGGCACACAAACCAAAATTTGTGCAATAAAACATCGGGGGTCGGATCTTCTGCAGGCACCGAATATTTAGTGAGCTACACAGCCGCAACGGTGGAAGTTAAAAGGTCAAGAAAAAATCGCAGACTAGTCACCATTGGAGAAACAAAGAATAGGATATCAGCGAAAGGACAAACAGTCCGATGGGTAGTTAGTCTATTCTCGGGCCGCAACAGCGGAACTCAATCAACCTGCGGCCTCCAATCAAAGTCATATCCTTTTTCCGAAAAAATCGAAAAGCGAGGTCTATTTTCCAACAATAAAACGCGGGCTGACCTCCGAAAAACGGCAAATGACAATCCCATTTTAAACCTCAAAGATAAAACATCGTAAAACCTACTAAGCCTTACAGTCCAAAGCATGCACAAACCCAAACGAAATCCCAAATAGCAAGAAAAACTTGCCTCAAACAATCCAAACATGTAGCAGAGTAGGGCAAACAAAATCAAGGAGGGTCCAAAATTTTCAGAAATTTGGGAAAAGTTGCAACTGCAACACCTTCCTTAATTTAGGGTTTAGAATATTTTTCATATCTAGTCTAAGTTTGTTCTTAACTCTGGTTTTCGGCCTCTAATTTACTTCTTTCACCTATACAGGAGCTTTCCTTTGAAACTTTACATTTGAGACTTGTAAAGTATCATTCCTTATTTCAGCTGCAATAAGAACCCTTGTTGTGTTTTCTTGTATTGATATGAAAATATGCTTTTGCTCTGTTAAACCCAACTTCTACTCATGATTTGAAACAGGTCTCTGCTCCTCCTCATCATTCTTCAAAACCTGCTCTAAATTACCATCAAATTCTTCTCCTGCATCTTCAACTCTCTGACTTGAACAGCTCTCTTGCACATTATCCTGCACCAGTTTATCAACTAACTCTTTCTTAAACCTTTTTACAAAACTAAATTGTTTGCTCATCAGGATTTTCCTAGCTTAGTCTTCTTGCTTATTAGGGAAATCTGACCAAAACAAAAAATGATCCCAAGTTCTGCTCTTCTTCTGCAATACTGTGCAAATAATTAGTGTTATTAATCCATGATGGAAAATATACTGGTGAGAATGATCCATATGCCCTTTTATCCTGTTAGACATATTTTGAAGGATTTTCAAGAAGATAAAAGGTAAGTTCATCTTGGACTATTGATTTAGATGTTGCAAGAACCTGACATGGTATTTGAAAACTAAAGAAAATCTCCCTTCACATGTAATGTAACTCTGCAAAAATATACCAATCACTTCCCTCCACTCAGGATTGAGTTGGTAATAGGAAATATTTTGGGTTAAAGGTGAAAGGTATCTTCTTAAACCACAGCTCTCTATCTATGGCTATACCTATAGCTTCTGCTATCAACTCCTCTGTCAGTTCAAACTTCAAAGTATCAAATGTAACAGTATCTGGAGCAACCGAGTCCGGCTAATCCCTTAATAATCAAATCCGACTATCATGTTGGATGATAAATAAGAATTATATATATTATATGATGAATATTACAAATATTTCTTGGCCTTAAATATGGCTTGGACATTCATGATGAGGAGACACCTCCTTTCATACTAACCTAACTTATAAATTATTTAATTATTTAATTATTTATGTTCGTTACATTGCCACTCCCTTCAAGGGAGATTTTTCCTCAAAGCTTAAGTATTTTCCTAATGTCGTTCTTCATTCTGACTCGGTGTCGGTATTAGAATCGGACGAGGTCTCCTGATCAAAGACTTGCACTGCTTCTCCATTGATAATTTTGCACTGTATTGTTTGATTGTTCCTACATTTATGACCAGGGGTCCAATCATCACCGCATCGACGACATATGTTTTTCTTCTTTTTTCGATTATTAGAGTAACTGTTAGATGACTTCGATCTATTTTCCATTTCATAGGCATATGATTGAGATTTGTGGCAATGATGACTGGGTGACCAAGTATATGCACAGTACCTACACTGTGTCTCTTTTTCTTACCGATAATGGTTATCGCCTCTTGTTTTAATTCCTTCCTGTTTGCGTTCTGCGGATTTTGCTTTATGTCTTGCTACTTCTACATTAGTTATGTCATGCAAATTTAACTCTTTTTGGAGGTATGGTTTAAGACCTCCTAAATAGGTTTCGAGTCTTTACTTGTCAGATAACCCAAATACTCGTGTCGATAAGGATTCCCACTGATGTGTGAATTCCTCAACACTTCCAACCTGTTGTAATCTGGTAAGTTTACTGAAAAAATCATCTTCTTTGATTCCTTGAAACCTATTAAAAATTTATTTTTGAACAAGTTCCAAGTGTAGGTAAAATTATCTCTCTTCCACCATAAGTACCAATTATAGGCGTACCCTTCCATATGCATTAACGTATATTTCACCTTCTCCTCGTCAGATTGAATATTGTAAATGTCGAAGTATTCTTCTTATTTGTTTAGCCAAGCAACGCACTGTTCTTTACTCCCATTGTATTTCGACAACTCTATTTTTTCCTTAGGTGGGTACACTTTGTGAGGATGATATTTATTTCCCTTTTCCTTATGGTTTGATGGTGGCTCGCAAAAACTGGACAATGAAAGTGACATATTTGAACTGCTTCGTTGTTGGAGGTGATTTTTAGCCTTTTTATTCTCTACTATCTTACTGATAGCATCTATTTTTTTGTTTAATCATGCCTCCATATATGGCAGTACTTTTGTTTCTATCTCTAGCTTAAGCGTCGCATTTTTAATCTTTATTTCTTTTTGTAACTCTTTTTTATTCTTTGCAAGTGTTTCCTGGGTGGCAACATGAAATGAAGCATCTAACATATCTAGACTGTTGACTTGGCTCAGACTGGGTATGATCTTTTGTAACATCTCTATTAATGTATTATGGTTCTGCGTCATGGTGCTCATGTTCTGTGTTAAGGTGTTTATGTTTTGAGTCATGGTACTCATTTTGTCATCTAGGTCTTTTTGTTTTTCACTCAAGATGTCAAATTTTCCATCCAACCTTCTTTCTAGTACCAGAACAAGCTCGTCTTGAGTACTATATTGTTATTTTACATCTCTTCCTTCGAGCCTTTTTGGTTAGCGACAAGGGACTTGATGTCCTTCTCCATTTTTTCAATTTTCTCTTTTAGTTCTGCCATGGTCTTGGACCTTGTATGCAGAGGTGTGTACTTCGAAGCTATTTTGGCTTGTGAGGTGTGAATTTGTTTTTCTAAAGATGGTGAGGTTTAAGGAATAATAATTAATTATGATATAATAAAATATTTATTTTATTATTTTATATAATAAAACAAAAAATTGAACTATTATAAATATATTATAATAATTCAAGCCAAAGCAAAAACTGGGTTGAAGTTGGAAAGCAAAACCATGTGCTGGTTTTACTTTATCTTTTCTGTTTTTACTTTCTTTTTCCTTTCTTTTGCTTTTCTTACTTTTTTTTCTTTTATCTTTTCTTTTTAACTTTTTTCTTTCTTTTCTTTTCTTTACTTTTTTTTTTTACGTTTTATTTTTTCTCTTCTTTTTAGGACAATGTTGTTAGGTTTTCAACATTCAAGCTAGCATTATGTTAGGATATTTACTGAGAGAACAACAAGTACAGCAACCAAACACAAGAGACAATGAACACAGTGTTTTTCATTGGGGAAACCATAAATGGATAAAACCCCGCAACTTCCTCAGAGATAGAATCAGCACAAAAGGTAAAACCCCAAAACAGTAAGATGCACTCCCAACAGCAGTAATCTTCTTCTTTTCTAGCCCCGATGTCTTCTCCTTCCTCAACTATGCGCTACACTTGAGTGTGTGAGTGATGTGTTCTAAATAGAGAGTCCATCTCTCTATTTATACTAATCCTGACATGACTAAAACCCTACTAGGGCCGACCTCTACTTGGAGAGTCTAATAACCCTAGTGCCCCGGAACTATGGGTACTTTAACCCTTAGACAATCAGAGGGTTACCCATAATGACTTGACATGACTTGTTTACATCATTGATTCTCCTGATCGAAACATTGAGGTATGACATAACATGATAACATCCCAGAATAAACATCAGGTTACAATAGATAAGAAATACAAGTGAATACATTCCGAAGTTAAAATTACATCAACACTCCCTCTTAACTAGGAAGGTATTCTCTCAACAGAATTTTCATCACTGGTCTTCTTCTCTAAATATTCTCGTCATCTGCATCTTCAATTCATCTTTCATCTGGATCTAGATCATCTCTCAATCTGGATCATCGTCACTGGATCATACTCGATCTGGAACATCGTCACTGGATCATACTCAATATAGAACATCGTCATTGGATCATCATCACTGGATCTGGATCATCACTCGATCTGGATCATCATCACTGGATCTGGATCATCACTCGATCTAGATCATCATCACTCGATCTGGATCATCACTGCTAGATATGGATCATCACTCGATCTGGATCATCATCACTGGATCTGGATCATCACTCGATCTGGATCATCACTGCTAGATCTAGATCATCACTCGATCTGGATCTCTCGGATTCATCATAACTGGATCTGGATCATAGCTCGATCTGGATCTCATCTGGTCATCATCATGTGTGCTATCTCATCATAGGAAGTTCTACAGAGCCAGCCTCCTTTCATGCTGGTTGTAGGCCTAGCCATCATGTAGCTCTTCACCCAGCACTTACATCTGACCTACTCATCAGAAAGGTATGCCCAGCACTCACATAGGATCATGTAGAAACCTACAATCACATCAGAAAGGCCCATCACTCACATTCACTAGCATGACAGGACATCACTATCATCTGTGAAAAGGCTTCAGCACTTATATCTGACCTGGAAGGAAACAAGTCCTCCATCGTTGCCAGAAAGGCTTGAACTCACATCTGACTTGGAAGGAACTAAATCCTCCACCCTCGCCAGAAATTCCCCTAGTCCCAAACTGAGCTACCTGGTAACGGACCAGGTGCCTCCATTCTCCTGGAGAATGGCAGTTGCCCTTATATCTGACCCGGTAGGAACCAAATCCTACACCCTCACTAGAATGGCTTGCACTCACATCTGACCTTGAAGGAACCAAATCCTCCACCCTCGTCAGAAAGGCCCCCAGTCTCACACTGAGCTACTTGGTAATGGACCAGGTGCCTCCACTCTCCCGGAGAGTGGCAGTTTCCCTTACATCTGTCCTACTTGAAAAAATGGCTAGCACTCATATCTAACATGGAAGGAACTTAATCCTCTCACCATGACAGAATGGCTCAGCCCTTACATCTGACCTGCTCATCAGAATGGCTATGAATCTCAACACTTATATCTAACATGGAAGGAACTGAATCCTCTCACCGTGACAGAATGGCTCAGCCCTTACATCTGACCTTCTCGTCAGAATGGCTTTGGATCTCAGCACTCATATCTGACATGGAAGGAACCAAATCCTCTCACCATGACAGAATGGCTCAACCCTTACATCTGACTTGCTCGTCAGAATGGATTTGGGACTCATCACTTTCCCTTGTAGGAAACCTCAATCTGGAGAACACCAAGCTTCTCCCTGAAGTACTTGAACTTCACTCTGGCCAATGGCTTTGTCAACACATCTGTTATCTGTTCCTTCGTCGCAACATACTGGAGCTTCACTGCTCCTCTCTGGACCATATCCCTGATATAGTGATACTTGATCTCGATGTGCTTCGACTTGTCATGGAACACTAGATTCTCTGACAACTTCACGCAACTCTGGTTCTCACAATGTATACAAGTAGCATCCATCTGGAGATCAAATAAATCAGACAGTAGCTTCTGCAATCATACTGCCTCACAACTAGTTGAACAAGCTGTGACATACTCTGCTTCAGCTGTACTCAGTGCCACACAGGATTGCTTCCTGCTAAACCAAGAGATCACACTTGATCCCATACTGAAGCAACACCCTGAAGTTCTCTTCCTATCGATGGCACTTCCTGCCCAATCTGAATCAACATAACCCTCCAGGTTAATCCTTTGATTCCCATTGTACTTGAGCCCATAATCAACTGTACCCCTTAGGTACCTAAGAATATGCTTTGCAGCAATCAAGTGAACATTTCTCAGATCTGTCAAGAACTGGCTCAAGGTATTCACAACAAAGCAAATGTCTGGTCTCGTGTTCATCAGGTACATCAATGACCCAATCATCTGACGATACATTGTAGCATCAACCAACTCTGATGAAGCATCGCTCAATAGCTTCAGGTTCGATGCCATAGGTGTGGTCATATTCTTGCAGTCCATCATCCCAAACCTATTCAGGATCTCTACTACATACTTACCTTGTCTAAGGAAGATTCCATCCGCACTCTGCCACACCTCCATACCTAGAAAATAATGCATCATACCCAAGTCCTTCATCTCGAACTCGGCAGCAAGCTTTCTCTTTGTATCAGCAATCAACCCATCCATACTTGTTACAAACAGATCATCTACATATAATAGA
Organism: Pseudotsuga menziesii; assembly: GCA_001517045.1. Classification (NCBI taxonomy): domain Eukaryota; kingdom Viridiplantae; phylum Streptophyta; class Pinopsida; order Pinales; family Pinaceae; genus Pseudotsuga; species Pseudotsuga menziesii. The sequence continues at coordinate 330,122 of LPNX010840821.1, read as the reverse complement.
AGCATCACTGGGTTGCCATCTTCAACCTTGTAGTAAAGGTTGGAATCTGCTTTACTCTTGGTAAAGCCCAAACTGGATAGAAAGCTTTCAATTCTGTCATACCAGGTCCTGGGTGCCTATTTCAAACCATACAGGGCTTTCTTCAATCTGCATACATGAGACTCCCTATCATGTGTCTCAAAACCGAGTGGTCATTATACATACACTTCCTCTTCTACTACACCATTCAAGAAAGCAGTCTTAACATCCATCTCGTGTATATTCCATTTCATCACTGAAGCCAGAGCAAGTACTGATCTGATGGAAGTGTATCTGGCTACAGGTGCAAAGGTTTCTTTATATTCTATTCCTTCCTTTTGAGAGAAACCCCGAGCCACAAATATTGCCTTGTATTTTTCAATGTTACTGTCTGCAGCATGTTTGATCTTGTAGATCCATTTGGAAGTTACAACTGACTTACCGTTTGGTCTTGGGACAACATCCCAAACATCATTCTTCATGATCGATCGGTATTCTTCGATCATAGCATCCTTCCATTCTTTTCATTCTTCCACTTCTTCATAACTGGAAGGTTCTTTATCAATGAAATCACATAGTAAAGCTACATACCCGGAGCAGGATCCGGTCCTCTTTCTTTCTCTGTGATTCTCTTCTGGAGCCCCATATCTTTCTGCACCTTAGATAAGTTCTCGTACCCAAGCAGGTTTCCTCTTATGAGGATTCTTCTCCAGAGGTGGATCTACAGGTCTTTGTGGTTCGTCAAATTCTCGATCTTCTTCTTGAGTTTCTTCATTCATGGATGTATCATGAATTCTGGGTGCTTCTGCTTCTTCAGGTTCTTCAGCAGGTCTCTTTCTGGATTTGTTGTATCTGTGTCTTCATCAAATGTCACATCCCTACTGATGTCAATTTTCTTGTATCCTGGGAAATATATTCTGTAAGCCTTCGACCTTTCAAAGTATCCCACAAATATACCATTCTTTCCTGAAAGATCTAATTTATTCTTCTTCTCTTTTGGAATGTGGATGTACACAGGACAGCCGAATATTCTGAGATGGTTGACTTCTGGTTTCTTGCCGGATAAGACTTCTTCAGGAGGCTTGTTCTCGAGTACTCTATGTGGAGTACGGTTTTGTACATACACCGTTGTTCTGGCAGCTTCCACTCAAAGATGCATAAGAAGATATTGATCACGAAGCATTGCTCTTGCAGCTTCCATGATAGTTCTATTCTTCCTCTCTGCAATCCCATTCTATTGTGGATTGTAAGGAGTGGATAACTCCCTCTTAATCCCTGATTCTTTGCATAGCTCTTTGAATTCATTTGAAGTGAATTCTCCTCCATTATCTGATCGAAAAGTCTTGATCCTCTTTTCAGTATGGTTCTCGATCAAGGCTTTGAATTCCTTGAACTTACTGAATACTTCATATTTGTTCTTCTTGAAGTAAACCCATGTCTTCCTAAAAAAGTCATCAATAAAAGAAACATAATATGCATACCCACTTAGAGAGTTTGATGAAATAGGATCGCATACATTGGAGTGGATGATTTCCAAGATTCCTTTTGCTTTGCTTTCGCTGCTTGGAAATGTCTTCTTTGTATTCTTTCCTTTCATACATCCTTTGCAGGCCCCATCATGTTTTGCTTGGATTTCTGGAAGACCTTCAACAGCTTTGCTTGCAATAGGTAGTGCTCTGTAATGCACATGTGCAAGCCTTCTATGCCAAAGTTCACTTGGATCTACTGTGTCATGGACCAAGGCTTGTTTTGGATGGCCCTTCAATTTGTACAATCCTCCTTCTTGTTCTCCAATCACTACCGCATCATCGATAGTCTTTCCTTTTGGCCACATGATGGCTTGACCATCTATGAATGCAACCCACATTCCTTTTGCATCTAATGCTGATATGGAGAGAAGTTTCTTCTTGAGTCCTGGCACAAACTATACTTCTTTCATTGTTAGAGACTTTCCAGAGTCTATCTTATAGGAAGATTCCCCACTACCTTTTATTGGATATTGGTAGTCATCTCCTAGCTTCACCTTGTGAGGTGATTCATGTTCTAACAATCTCACAAAGGATTCCTTGAATCCAGTCATATGTTTGGAAGCCCCACTATCTATAAGCCAATCATCACTTCCATGAGTAATGTTACCTATGAGAGCGGAGATCAGAACATATTCATCCTCGCTTGAAGAAACTTCACTTTCATATATGGATCTCTTCTTGGATGGTTCATCATCCTCTACAGCATGAGCATGATGTCTTCTTTTGTTGCTCCTCTTCATTATTTTCTGTTTCTTAGGACAATTCCTTGCATAGTGTCCTGCTTCATCACATGTATAACATATGATCCTAGATAAATATTTTCTAGTGTTATCTTTTTGAGAGTGCTTACCTCTGGAGCTATGAGCTCTTCTTTTGGTTGACTTGGAATGTGATTTGGAGTGTACCGTGAGAGCTTGATCTTCACTTCCCATATTTTCTTCTCGAGCTGCTATCCGAGCTTCTTCTTGAGAGCACTCTTCCCATAGTCTATTGAACTTGACTAACTTCTTTCTAGCATAGATTCCTTGGCTGAAAGAATCCCATGACCTAGGAATACCATTCAAGGTAGTCATCACAATCTCTGCATTTTCCACTTCTTCATCAACAGCTTCTATTTGTTCCTTGATTTGAGAAACTCTTGTGAAGTAAGACTGGATTGTTTATGCATTTTGAATCTTCACATTCTTCAGTTGGTTTCTCAGAGTCATCTTCTGGTTTATGTTCTTCCCTTCAAACAATTTGGTTAGGGCATCAAACATAGCTTTAGGTGTCTTTAGGGAGGACATATGTGGTATGATATGGTCCTTGATAGAATCAGCGATGATTCTCTTTGCCATAACCAACTTCTTCTTATGCGAGACCTTAGACTCATCTCCCTCTGGAACTGGAACCTCCTCATGGATGTAGGAGTCCAACTCATTCTCTTCCAGGACCAAGGAGATCCTATACTTCCAAGCTCGAAAGTTATCAACTCCCTCAATCTTTTCATCAAGCTTGGTATGATGAGACATCTTAACTGAGAACCTAAAATGGAAATATAAAATATTTTAGATCTTACCAGGTCAAGATGTCGGATCTGAAACTTGAGCTGAAATCCTGTAGAGCTGGTTCAGGAGCAAATTAGGGTTTTGCTTTTCTGGAGTTCTGTCCACCCAAATGCCTTGAAATTTATCCCTAACTTCAATTTTGGGGAGGATATCAATCCAGGCCTGGGCTCACTGAAAAATTCCTCTTCTATGAAAAGCCCTAATTTCTGGCAGTAGTGACAGGTCCAAAACTGAAAAACCTCATAATTGGATTCTGCTTCAACAGAAAGATGCGCCCTAAGGAGGAGAGTTATTCCACCTTACTTTTGCTAAAAATTTGTGGAGAGAGATCCACAAAGTGGGAAGCCCTAGTTCCTGCAGTTTCACAATGTCTTCTTCTCAGGTTAGCTCTGATATGATGTTAGTTTTTCAACATTCAAGCTAGCATTATGTTAGGATCTTTACTGAGAGAACAACAACTACAGCAATCAAACACAAAAGACAATGAACACAGTCTTTTTCATTGGGGAAACCATAAATGGAGAAAACCTCGCAACTTCCTCAGAGATAGAATCAGCACAAAAGGTAAAACCCCAAAACAATAAGATGCACTCCCGACAGCAGTAATCTTCTTCTTGTCTAGCCCCAGTGTCTTCTCCTTCCTCAACTATGCGCTACACTTGAGTGTGTGGGTGATGTGTTCTAAATAGAGAGTCCAGCTCTCTATTTATACTAATCTCGATTTGACTAAAACCCTACTAGGGCCGACCTCTACTTGGAGAGTCTAATAACCCTAGTGCCCCGGAACTGCGGGGACTTTAACCCTTAGACAATCGGAGGCTTACCCACAATGACTTGACATGACTTGTTTACATTATTGTTTCTCCCAATCGAAACATTGGGGTATGACATAACATGATAACATCTCAGAATAAGCATCGGGTTACAATAGATAATAAATACAAGTGAATACATTCTGAAGTTACAACTACATCAACAAATGTCCTATATTTTAGGGAAAGCCTAAACACTAAATTTACACAAAGTGTAAATATTGCCAAGGCCGTATAGCTCTGATACCACTTGGAGCAACCGAGTCCAGTTGATCCCTTAATAATCGAATCTGACTATCATGTTGGATGATAAATAAGAATTATATATATTAAATGATGAATATTACAAAGATGTCTTGGCCTTAAATATGGCTTGGAAATTCATGATGAGGAGACGCCTCCTTTCATACTAACCTAACTTATAAATTATTTAATTATTTTCTTATTTATTTTCGTTACAATATCCTTAACGAAACCCTGAGCAAAACGATATGACACTTCGGGGTTAAAACCTATGATTCTTTGTATCAATGGGTTTGTATCTATTATTCTTTCCACTTTTCTTCATTTCTACACTATAACCCTAGCCTGTGTATTTCTTTAAAGAACTTTAAAAAAAATTCAAACTCCTTCTCTGCAACAATAAAATTAGCACCCAAACAAAATCGTGACAGGAAAGTTTACGGTTTTTGAATAATCTTTACAGAATCAAAAATCGTGTCAATGTAGACCACGATTCTCTCAATGATCTCTTTACTTGCTCATACACCTGTCATGATTACGAACTGGGGTCATGAAGATGCGATATCATGTCTTCGACAGGTGTCTACAAGCTTCCAGTATTTTCCTCTGCAACAGCCACGATCATCGACCACTTCTTTCAACGGTTCGAGATTCTTGTAGTGCCTTATTTCACTGACTTTCAGCCTTGCGCTACATGAATCTCTTTTGTGAATAATTTTTGAAAAATGACTCAAAAACGAGGGTTAGGTCATAAAGCTAAAGCTTGGAATAAAATTTATTATAATTTTTCAGACTTTAAAGATATATAACAACTAATAATCCCAAAGAAACTTTAAAACCAATAAAATAAAATAAATGAAAACCATTATAAGTATATAATCGAACAAAAATGCACTTATTACTATGAAAACTCAAAACCAACTCAAAATGTAAAGTAATAGGAAATCAATCTTTGAAAAATAAGACATATAAACTAAGAACAATATCTAGTTATAACAGGATCGATGGATATTTATAAGGTGGGTATTGATATTGCACTCGCTTGGCTTGTATCTGCTTATTGTTCTTCATCAGGTAGGTATCCACCATTTTCTCCTGCAGCAGCTGGAATGCTCTGCAGTATTTCTCATCATGTCCTACATATTCACAAAATTTGCAATACATACTAGCAGGTGCACTTACAATATTTTGCAAGTACAAAAAATCTTCCGACCGATGACCTCGAGTCTAACATATTCTAAACCAAGACATCCCTTATGTATTTATCGAGTTCAACACTCCTGTTGCAACATAGTTAATGAGCATCGAGAAGTTATTTTTATGGTGGCCCTATGTTATGCATCGGGTACACCAGAGTTATTCTTGAATCTCTTTCCCTTTCTTAATTCCTTGGATTTGTAGTGTAAGGTTATCTAGTTGCGACTGAATCTGCATCATTCCTGCATGGATCTCTCCAATTGGTGAGGATTATAACTTCATTTCTATCTCCGAAGCTTGTGTCTATGAAACAATATTATGTTTCATCAACGGGATTCGAATGTGCAGCAACAACACTATAATGAACCATTCCTTGTGTTGCACGTCTGACATTTGAAAGCTTACTTTGGCCATCAATGTCTTAAATCTTTGGTCAAAATCCCAAACCAACTCTGTAGGTAACTGCTTGATTTATTTAATTTCTATGATGCATTACGACTTAGATTTCGTATTTTTGAACTCATATATTAATCCCACTCGAATTTGATCGAGTTTTTTCTGTACAAATCCCACTAGAACTATAGAAAAATTCATGTACCAGTATAGAGAACGACCTCTCAAGGTTGTGATCATCTGCACTTTCTTTATCACTTCATCTTGGACCTGTCGCATAGTCCATACGGCTTCACATAGAAACAAGTGTTTCTTTGGGTCTTCTAACCCATTTCCATTAAATATAGGCAACTTAATATCGTTTCCATCCATTATATTGGCTTTTGTTACACTGACAAAATTTGTTACTAGTCGGACTCCCTTTTCTACTATTCACAGTGTTAGAATTACTTGTATTTACAAAACCATGCTCCATGCGATAAAGACAAAACAGTGGGGTTGTATGTGTATCGTACTCATGCTCGAGATCTGAAGCTTTTGCTTCTTCTTCCTCTCTTTCAGATATCGGTTGATATTCCTCGTCTTTATCGCAAGAACCTTCGTCAAGATGTGACGCTAGATTGTAATCTTCTCATCTATTCATACTGCAACTTCCTCTCCTTGTCACAGTTTTTCTTCTCTTTCCTGATCAAAACATTCTTCCACTCCTTAAACGTCCACCTTCTAGTTCAGTACCAATATCAGCAAGGAACATCTCACCTTAGTTTGCTCCATTTTTCGCACACTTCTTATCTCAATTTTTGTGCAAAGTCCTTCTAACTATCAGACTCAATTCTCATGATTCCTTTTTTGCATACAAGCATATCTATCAAAGTTTTCAAATATTTCAATTATATTCCTCGTGGTCCTTGGAAAAAAAATATTTCCACCTCGCTATATGAGGTTATCGTGTCGACAGCAAACTTAGTAATGTATCCCTCCAAAACATTTTCTACCCAAAAATTGATAGCCCTCGACATAGGGTTGCTAGTACTTTTCAGTTGATGAATCAACTAAGGATTCCACTCTATTGACTCTCCTCCTTGGAAATTATTTCTCTAGGTTTCTAACTTCAACAACCATTCATTTAACACAATAGGGAACTCGGAAAGGAAAATATCATGAATATCTGTATAAAGGTATCGCTCCAACCACCTCGTCGGATTCAACTATAATCCTTTACTTTCTTCCTACTCAAACTCTAATGCTTTAAAATAAACTCAGTCTTGGATTTCCAGCTTTGTCGGATGGCAAAACATGTCCCTCACCAAAATGATTCACGTTCCTATCAACAAAACCATTTGTTGGTGTTTCTAACCTCTTCGACCCAGGTTCAGACCTTCTATCGCACGCAACAAAGCCCAAGATATCGGCCCGACGAAGCAAGGCTAAGTCGATAGAAGTGCAACGCAGATGCAGTCTCGCCCGAGATATCTCTTATGGGTAACTGTCAGAACCAAGTTTCCGTAGTTGGGTGGGGGTTTCTTCTCCCTTCGCATATTACCAACTCGCTTGACTCAAATAGGTTGGTCTATTGCTTAACCTTACTGTGCGTAGATAAACACTACTTAACTTATCTGTCACAGCAATTATAAAAGCAATGTATGCTTTAACACACAGGTTATCTATCAATAGTGTGACTCATGCATAAGAAAACACATTCATAAGAAAATACATAAACACTTAATCACAATAAACATTTATGTGACTTAATCACATTCATCATATACATTTATATACAGTCACATACATTCATGTGACATAAACACATTCATCACCTACTCAATGAAGCAGTCTTTAACGTGGAAACCCATTCGGAAAAAAACACAAAGGTGCTCTTCATCTGGAATGAGAAATATATGGCACCTTTGATCTGTGCACTGAGTTGTAGACTATGTTCTAGATATTCTTCTAGTATCTATACATACTTCTCTCTCCTCTCATGAATTTTTGTCTTCTGTCTCTTAATATTCTCCTACTTAGCTCTATTATTGATCTGCACATATCCTGGATCAACTACTCTTATCTATACTTTTGCACACTCATCTAGAGATTACTCAACTCTTTTTACATATGCAACACAATTGATTGACTTTGTACTCAACAACTAGAGAAACTCAAAGTAACTAAGCAAGTAAGTCAAAGTACACAGAAAAACTTAGAAGCAACCCAGCTAACCCGCTTACAGTTTGGGTTCCTCATCCTTATATAGTCTTACATGTCGCTATCAACTGATTTCATTTAGTTAGCCAACATGATGTCATTCCTATTCTAGTAACATTTGTCAGTAGGCACTAACGGCATGAATTACAAAGATGTTTTTATTCCTTACAGCACGTATGACTTTCGTTGATGCTATCCGACCTCGTACCCACGATATTCCTTGTACTGTCGTTTTCATTCATTATGTCATTGCACGCCTTCTCTAGCATGGTTATTTCCGTCGCGGTTGATCTTGTCGCATCCTTTCCTTCTGTCGTGGCTTCTCTTATGTCCCTAACTCTTCCTTCTATCGCGACTTCTCTTATGTTGCTAACTCTTCCTTCTATCGTGGCGTCCTCTGTGACTACTTCTTTCCTTAGCTATTTCTTCCTAATATGCGTATGTTCTTCCTTCTTAATCTCTGTTGCAGCTCCTTTTCCTTCCTGCGATCGGATTCTTTACCTTCTTGGGTGTATGTCTTTCCCTAGGGCCAACAAGTTGTTATGGGAGTGAAACCCACATCTTGTTCAAAATTTACCTTCCTTGCTCGACCTTCACCCCTCACTTGATTTTCATGTTGATCTTCATCCCCAACTTGATTGTGGGCCTCTGCTAAACCTTGATCTGCTACAAAAACAAACACAATTATGCATAAAGACACAAACTTATTGAACATGTGCAAGATTAAAATGTATGTTTATTAACATAAATAAATTTTACATGAAATTATAAAAACAAAAGATGGAGGAGATGGACATTCTCCAAAAGAATATATGGGATAATTCTTCGTAGACCTTTCACTTGCTGCATGCCGCCTCTCGAACTTGTGACACCTACTTGGGATATTATCTATTTATTCTATCGATCATGTCACCTGACCTGATACCTTTGGGACCTTATAACTTCTGAATTGAATGCTAAGTAAGGTGGGCAGCTCCCCCACCCCGTAGGTGTGGGATCAAGGGATTGGTGATAAGATGATTGTTGACGATACAACAAGTTGGATTCTCTAGATGAATCTGAAAATCTATGATTATCACCCATGCATGTTGATCTTGATGTCATTGCCGCAATAGATTGCACTATATCAGTAGACTTCCTCAAACGTTTATTCCTCGAATAATGACCCAATTATTCCTTAGAAAGTGACCCCTATTTTCATGTAGTAAAATTTGGCGTCTATGTAAATAGGGAGGAACATATTAGAAATGATGTCACGATATATATGGAATGAATAATATCAATTGTTGGAAGGGAAATCATAACAACCTACATGTATAATCATTTTACAAATAAAATTATTACAACTTTCCACACCCATATGTAACTTTCTAGATTTGGAAACATTGAATAATACTTACATAGCAAGATCTATATTTGGCCTCTCACAACATAAAGTGATGACTATAACAATGTCTAGGCCTACACATAAGTGTTCCTCAAGTAAACTATAACATATTCCAATGGAAAGAATTCATTGAAGAATGCATTTCCTTAGATATATTCATTTCAATAAATAATTCCCAAGCTTCATGGGGTTATTTAGAAACCCATATAAGACAACTAATTTCACATGTTATTTTTAGCACAAGGAAAAAAAGTCTATGAGATGACTATTTTCAATATTCATCTACAGGGAAGAAACACTAAGAGTAAATTTAGACCATCTTATTTTACTCAAGAGCTAGCTAATAAATAGGAACATGCAATCATATAATTAGCAATTATGATAGTGTACCTCTACATTTTAGGGTAACCCCTATCACTTTAGAACTAGCTTTCAAACCTAAACTAGTCCCATATAGTGTGCCCTGATATTTGTCCTTGTGTAAAGAGGAACAATCGGGTGACAATAAGGTGGTCTATAACTACACCTTTTTTCTCTTTGTAAACTCCAAATTAAAGAAACATAAGTTGTTATACTCTCATCTACCTAGAGACTTTCTTGAATGAAGAGTGTGTCTCCTAACTCGTTATAATTTATTCATGAACATATCTAATTTCAAAGAGGAAAAAAAATGAAATTTGTGGTTTCACTTTTACAAAGACAAGGGTAGAGGGTGAAGTGTTAGTTGATTTACTGAGGTAGCATCTAATGGATCCAATGCTTTCTAACGAAAAATATTCAAACAAAATTGGATGTTCTAATCAATTCTAAAAGAATTTAAAGGTTCTTAGACAAATGAAAGGAATGGTGATTCAATGGGTAATAGACCAATAGAGTGAAGACGTTCCTCTAATATTTTGATGGAAAATTTCCAAAATTGAATGATATTTGTGTCTTCTACTGTGCCTCTCTCCCTTATGCCTTCTATTTTTGACATGTCTCTAGACTTCCTTTATGTCTTTGTTGCAGTTGTTTACGTCTCTCTGGGTGATTTGGCCAAATTTGGCGATGAAAACCTGATTTTTTACTCATCTGCTAGATATAAGCCCTCGAAACGCATATATGCCATGTGAATTTTGACTTTCAGTTAAAAAAAAAATGTAGAATATTATGTTGGCTTCCCAATGATATTTTTTTTTAAATATTCCGATGTCATTTAATGTGTGAAATTTTGCTTTTAATGAATTGTGTGACCTTAAAATTTTGAAGAAGTTAATAAGTGGCTCGTGTCCAGCCCCAATAATTCAATCTTATATTAATAATTTAAAATATGTGTGTGTGTGTGTGTGTGTGTGTGATCTACACATAATGCATTGTGTTCTGCATATTTTTTTGTTAATTTATTTCGCAATATACAATTATTTTATTTTTCGAAAGTGACCACATCTGATTTCAGCATCATTTTATACACATGTGTGTCCATCCCAGATTTTTTTTCACTGTTTTCAAAAATTGAAAAACCAAAGACACCCTTTTGAAGGGGACATGTCGATGTGTGGGTTGTACATTTTTACGAAATTTTTGGATGTGTATATTTTACCCTGCGTATTTTTCTTTGAGCTGCTTTGAAGTTGTTGTCTGGTTTTCTACATGTAATTTTTAGAACTAATTAAAAAAAAAAACCATATGAATGCCAAAACGCATGCATGATATCTCAATGGATAGAGGATTTGGTGATGAATCTATCGGTATGAACTCCGCTCAGTTGTGTACCATGAATGGCAAGGTTTACATCCCTGGAAAACACAAAGAAACATTGGTTTTGTTGAAAGAGGGATAAATCTTTGTTTTCCAAGCCCTCGATCGAGGATTTGATAAACCCTCGATCAAACTACTCTTAAACACTTGAAAAAAAACTGTGTACATGACTACCAATATACTAGCATATTTTTTCGGGATATAAGCTTTAGCTTATTTATATTATATTATATGTGTGTGTGTGTGTGTGTGTGTGTGTGTATATTATATATAATATTATATTATATTAGAAATGGGTATCAAGGACCCATCTAAGAAAATTTAAAAGAAAAATTACAAAAGAATAAAGGGGAAATGGGAAATTATAATTTTTTAAAGATGGTAAATGTAAAAATTATAAAAATAAACAAATATCAAATAAAAAAGAATAAGAAGAAGGATACTTATTCTCAACATTGTAATAAATATAAAAAATTTAAATTTTTTTTATTTTTCATATCCAAATAAATGATAAGAATATAAATGTATAAGAAGAAGAATTGAAGGAGCAATAATATAATACTTATAACCATAGTGAAATATACTAGTAACAAGGGAAGTTGTCCTTTGTTTTTTAGATTTAGTTTTTTGGAACTATGAAAGAGGCATCAAAGTTTAGGGAACAAGAAAACTCTTTCCATAGTTCACCTAGAACATATAATTAGAATTCTCTCATTGTATAGATAAATGTGTACATAAACATAATTGACAATTATAACCTATTACCAATCTGTTTCATCTAGACACTAGTACATTAAGAATATAGCAAATGGATAAGACTCATGAAATAAACATGACATGCCAACTCGCTCAACTCATAAAAAAATGTTTTTTCGTAGTGATAATAATATGTTGGGCCTCATATATGCGACCTTGTGACCCTCCTTATAACTAAATTTAATGAAGTTTAAATTTTTTCTAGACCAAAGATATTAACAAAAACATTGAACTCTATGTTGAAAAGAGACATGGATTTAAACAACACTATAGATTACATTGATTATGAATATTGAGTGCAGTGACCAAGTGGACAAACTATTGTTTGTAGCAAAATGACCATGACGTAGATACAATAAACCCTTCAATGCATCCTAGCATGATAACTCAAAACTTTAACCAATAGTTGTGAAACCTTGATGGTGATGCCAGGGATTCATTTTGGGGCTTTAACAATAATTTTAGAGTCTGTGAACTACATGCATTTAATTTTTTTTAATGCTTATATTCAAGTAGTATCATGGTGTGTTTTCATTAGAATTCAACATCTAGCTTGTTTATGTCATCAGTGGTTGGTAAGGAATTTCAACATCATTTTATTCCTATCAGCAATATATCCAATGTGTATACAATGTAGTACTTGGAAATGTAGTGAAATGTTTTAAATACAAAAAATACTTTGCTCCTTCGTATATAATTTTTTATTTTAAAATACTACAATTATGTGATATGACTTTGAATTTACACTAATTTTTATCTTAATCGTCATGTTCTATTCCGCCCTAGGCTCTGAGCTTTAAATATCTAACCCGAGGATCTATACCATAGGTATATTGTGGTCCTGAGAATCCAGGTCGAGTGGACACAACTCGTCTAAGGTCAATTCATCAACTGAATTGCATGCATCATTGTCATAGTATTGTTTTTACATTGAAGCAATGAGAGCAATGATGCATGCAATTCAGTTGATGAGCTGAACTTAGGCGAGTTGTGTCCACTCGACCTGGATTCTCAGGACTACGATCTACCTATGGTATAGATCTTCGGGACATATATTTAAATCCCAGATCCCAGGGAAGAATAGAACAGAACAATTAAGATAAAAATTAGTGTTACATTCATAGTCATATCACATAATTGTAGTTTTTTATAATTAAAAATTATATACGAAGGAGCAAAGTATTTTTAGTACCTTTAGAGAAATGAAAATTTGAGCATGAAAAAAAATATGACCTCATTTCCTTGGGTTGTATCAATGTCCATTGTTTACTCTTCAAAATTGTTATTGTGCCACACATTTGCAGTTAATTTTGCTAGTAAATTATTGAATGACATTAGAATTTACATCAATAACACGTGACTAAACATGATACTAATTCTCATTTCAACAAGAATTGAAAATGTTCAATCACATGAATTCAAATGGGGATTCAAAATACAAGGTGTCCAAGGATCTTTTGGAAGACTTCATTAAATGAAAAGCTCGATCGAGCTTTTTAAAACTTTAACTAAAAAAATATTCGAGTGCCCATATTCGTGTGTGCACATGAATATGGACACCCAAAAATTTATTTAATCAAAGTTTTTCAAATCCTGTATTGTTCATGGGAACAAGGTCTTCGAATTCAATTAAAATAAAACATAGAATTATATGATAATAAAATTTAATAAAACATAATTTCGACTAGAAAATAAATACTTGTGGGTAATAGTACATACCTTGAAGAAGAAACAAGTAAAAGCGTTACTACTGCCACTTCCTCTAGGTTTTATGTGTAGATATTATTCGTGGATTAATTGGAGTTATAGATGTTGGATTAATAGATGATCAATCATATCTATAACTCCAATTACTCCATGACCCATATCTACAAATGAATATAAATGACCATTTTCTATCCAACAAACGCATTGAATTATATCAAATGTTTGTTGTCTATTTATAGTAAAAACGATTAAAGATGCTCGATCGAGCTTCTTTTAACCCTCAATCGAGCTTTTTTTAACCCTCGGTCGAGCACTTGTACCTCGATCAAGGGTTTTTCAAAAGCTCAATCGAGGGTTTAAGAAAATCTCGATCGAGGGTTTACAAAAACCTGGATCGCGGTACGTTTTTTGTGTTTTTGTCAAAATTGCGTTGCCAAAAATTTTAACCCACCTTCATGGATGCACCCCTCTATATCCCCCCATCTCTTTCTTATGGTAGGGTTTGGATACAAGTGGGGTTGTGATGGAATGTTACCACAACAATTTAAGGTCTAGGGAAAATACATTATAAAGTTTTGTTTTAGGAATTAAATTCAATCCAAGACTCCAATTCCTACTTATTTGAACCGACTATCTTTTCCTCACATTTCCCAAGTTGAAACTTTTCATGGTTTCCAAAAATAATAATTTTAGTCCCAAGTTCAATTGTCCTGGGATCAATGGTTCCCAATATGAACACATTTTAACATGATTAAAATTTTGCTTGAGCCTAATCAAAACTTAGGATAAAATCATAATAAGTAGATTTGTTTAAATACTCCTGTCACACTTACATTAAGTCCAAATTTTGAAATCCTGGGTGGTTATATTATGATAGTTTTATTAGCTATTATACAAGATAATTGATTTAGTTTCATGAAATTAACTACATTCAATGTAACCAATTATTATACAAAATTATTTCCGTTCAAGTATTTTTTTTGCTTGGCTTTGTTACATCCACTAAACAACAACATATAAACATCCTCTGTCCTATATTTGCAAAGATAGGAAAGCCAAAATTTTGAAAAATGATAGAAAAAATCAAAGCAACAATAAATTCATATGCATAGAAGCCTTTAATAGGTTCTCTCATCTTGAAGCATTCATTGCAAAAGAAGGAATTGTTTCATTTCATCAATTGACAAATCTCAAGCCAATGATCAAGGGCTAATAGACATAGTACGTAACTCTATAATCTCTTATGGTAGCCAATTAACTTCAAAACTTTTCTACAAATTACCTATACACACATGAAAAAAATCATAGAGAACATGTTAAAAAGTTTATTGCAACTATCCTAACTAAATATTAAACAGTTAGAAATAACTCTTAGAATTCCAAAATAATGAGCTATTGCAAACCCAACAAAAATGCACATAAACTATTAGTGTAATAGGATCGAAAAGATTTTAAAAAAAAATCTTGAATGAAGCAAAATGCCACAATGATAATGAGCCAATTGAGATCTCACTAAGTACCCAATGTTCAACAAATCAAACTGTTGTAAACAATAAAATAAATTGAACCATTCAACTACTGGAAAATAGACACTACAAGAATTAAGCTAATATGCTAAAAAACGATGGAGAATCTATAGCTAAGCTGCAATTGTGATATTTTAACAAGTACAAACTTGACCTATTTTTTTCATACAAAAATAGTTTAGGTTTATAATTTACAATTTGAAATACAAAATTCCATAAGCAGATCAAGGGTTGAAACTGTAGAGTTCAAGTGAAGAAATATAGTTTAACCAATTGACATGTTTCAACCATTAATCATGTAATCTTATGCTCTCTCCAACATATGTTTCAACATAGACAAAATATCCAAAAATTACAAGTCAAGGTAAGTGATTCAAGGATCTCACCTATCATTGGATGATTGGTAATGGGTGATTGGTAGAGATAAAGACAAGGACCACTCATGCAAAATCCCCTTCCATCTGTAATTTTCATCCAGGTCCATGTATGACTCTTCCTATGTTTGATGGCATGTTTTATAGAGCCCAAGTGGATTCTATATCAAATCATTTTCAACCCACTTCGTGTATCAGTCCCAAATGATTGAACATGCAAAGATAATCACATGGAAACATTTTACTTAGAGATATATATTTATTGATAAAACCTGCCTTACAACAATATCGACCTCATTTGTGAGCCACAAAGCCACAACAATAGTCTATTTATAGAAGCTAGAAATGCAATGCCTTCAAGTGATCCCATAAGTGTTAGGTAAGTGAGGACAGATGCAATCTTTATTTCAATATATATGTTATTTAAATATTCATTTACAGAACCTCCAATTGATAGAACATGTCTATGTATCCATTAACAAAACCTGCAACTATATATCTTTCACATCACATCATTGTACAACAGCATCAAATGAAATTGCAACTCATAAATTAAATGAACTCATACAAAATAAATGAATTTGCAACTCAAAAATCAAAATAATTTAACACTACTAAACAATATGATGTCTACTATAGAAAACTACAACTGTATAGAAACAGATTCCTTTAATTCATAATAACAAAAGGTACAATGTCTATAACCACGTCTTAGTCCTTCCTTCACAGTTTCTGACTATAATCCTAGCTATCTTCAAGCATAAAATGCATGAACAACATTTATAAGATTACATTTCAACCTAAAACGAGTATTGTTGGTGCACTCGATTTTGTTTAGTTATGGTTTTCAGTTTCCAAAGGAGTCACAAACTTGCAACTAGTAGACCGAATACACCCATGGACAATAGATACAGACAGAGACAAGAAATGGATCCCCAATGGTCATGCATAGGGCACATGTTTTCGACTCTAGACGTCCATAACAACCCAACAAAACAATTTAGAGAACCAAGGAGATTTAGCGGGTGAT
Organism: Pseudotsuga menziesii; assembly: GCA_001517045.1. Taxonomy (NCBI): domain Eukaryota; kingdom Viridiplantae; phylum Streptophyta; class Pinopsida; order Pinales; family Pinaceae; genus Pseudotsuga; species Pseudotsuga menziesii. Next base: position 313,664 of record LPNX010840821.1, on the reverse strand, counting down.
ACTAATGAATATGTTGCTCACCAAATGTCGCTTGCCTGATGAATCTGTTGTTTTCCAGATGTCGAACAGTCACAGGAACGATCCATGGACTCAGATGCAGAACCAATACACGGAGCGGGGTCAATACAAAGTCTTAGTTGTCAAATAGGGTGGCATCCAAAGAACAAATACTAGCCTGAAAAGTCAAAAAGTCAAAAAGTCCCTTAGTTGGACAGCTCTTTTTCTTTTTGGCCAAAATTTATTGTCATAGTTCAAGCGAAAACTTTAAGAAGTCCGGTCTAGAAATTAATGGACTTCGGCTGATAAAGTTTCGGCTACAATTAAGGTGCCTGATTTCTCACAAAATAGACACCCACATTTACAAATTCACAAACGAGGGATTTAGTGGCTATAATTTTCTTTTTGTCAGTTCTACCAACTCATCATATTTTAGTAATGTGATGGCACTCTTCAAGGATCCATCTTTGATGGGTACCTTCCATGTCTCGCACCCACTATCTTACGTGGCATCTTCTCTGGTTCACACAGTGTCTTCAATATCTCTTGGATCATCATTTATTGCACATGTTACTACTCCCTTTACAACATCTAATGGGTTAGACACATGGATTGTTCCAAACCCTTATGTGCCTGCTAGGGGAAAGTCACCAATCACTGCAAGTCGTACTGAATACAAGTCATGCTAGAGACAAGCCACCATTGGCGCTGCAAGTCATGTTGTGGGAAAGCCATCAGCTATTGAAAGTCATGTTGGGACCATGCAACTAGCTATTGCAGGTCACAATGGGAGCATCGATATGGTTGAGTATGATTATTCCAATAGATATGCAAACTCCTGTAATTATGAGTATGTTCCTACAGACTCTCCTATTGCATTCAACATTGATATTTCTCACGAGTTTGATCTCATTCATTGTAGGAACTCTAGCCATAGTGTTCTTGATCCTTTGTCGGTAAACTCTGTTGTGGTAACAAACATTGTGAAAGACATTAAAGTTGGGCATACTCCTACTCAAGTAACTCATAGCATATATTTATTTGTCCTTTTTATCTATGATTATGGAAATGATATTTCTTGGATATAGGACTTTGTGTTGAATTCGTGGTTGCTTAGGAATTATGCATTGTAAATTGCTCAATTCGGTCAGGTATATTCGAAAACTTGCATATAGGTTTTCTACCTTCCCTCTATTATGATGCATTTAAAGCTTTTGCCACCCAAATTTGTCATAGGGTCGAACATGTTGGATCTTGGTGCATCAACCTTTTCTATATGCATTTTGCACTAGTATGACAAAAGAGCCTACCTATCATGGGAACCCTAGTTAGCACCTTCATTGTTATTGTTGTGCCCATGCTGAATTTTTCTTATATGCTTGGGAGCCTTTTTAGTTGTACCATGACTTTGAGAAGAAGTCTCATGCCTCTCTTTCTCATATATTTCTGGTCATCCTCTATAAGACTCCCATTTTTGTTCATTATGTATTTGCTTTACTCTCTACCATTTGCACATTTATTCCTAAGGCTTCACTGCAACATTCATATTGTCATTGCATTCATTATGTTGCTCATCAATCGCTTCCATTACATTTGCATTCTAAACTATATTCCTGGAAGAAACATGTTGATGAGTGTCCACCTCTTTCCCAACACCTTTCTTGCATTGTGCTTTGCATAAGTTTGTTCCATGCCCTATCACACTAGTTTCTTCTATTGTAATATAGAATTCTTTTATTTCTGTTTCAAGCTTCCATAATATGAAAAAGGCAAAAAAGTAACATATTTATTAAAAAAACAAAAAAAATCATTGTATCTTGGAAACATGCATCAAATTTAAGGTACACTTATTAAACTGGCATATAGGGATAGGTTTTTCCCTACATCTTCCATTACATTATTAACCGTCATTATTTCTATTTTATACCTTAGGTTCGATCCTGCCAAGTAGTGACGTTAGCCCTTCCTTTTTGCATGTCATCATTTGTGCAACAGTGCCTACCCACCATGAGCACCTTAGGTTAGCACCTTGATTGTCGATTGGTGCCCATATCATTATTTGTTGGTACAGGAACCCTTGTTTAGCCTCATCGTGACTAGACATTCAACCACATTTTTCTCTCTCCCTCTTTATTCTGGCCATATCCCGAGAGGATTCCCAGCTATGATTGTTTCACTTGATGTTTGCACATGCTTATCACTGCTAATGTCTCAATTCCTAGTACTACACTGATGTTTACCTTTCTTACCACCAATGCAGTTCCTATTGACCTTTTCCATTTGCATCACTTTGTTTACATCATGTGCTACTCATTTTACCCATGGATAGAACCGTTGCTTGGACTTTATTTGGCCATTGCCCTACTATATCCATTTTCATAATTCAATTCCATACACTTGGAACATCCATGCATCTCATGGAGCCACTAGTTATCTTTAGATGAGCATCATTCTATCTCTTTTGGGGGTCATAAAATATGCACGAAAAAGACATTGGCGAGCATCATTTTCTCTCTTTTTTGGGCTTGTGAAATAATACACGAAAAATGCATTGTCGAGCATCATTCTATCTCTTTTTAGGGCTCGTAAAAGCTACACAAAAAATACATTGTTGAGCATCATTTTATCTCTTTTTCAAGCTCGTAAAACATATAGGAAAAAACATTGTTGAACATCCTTTTATCTCTTTTTTGAGCTCAAAAAACATACACGAAAAAGACACTTTTGAGTACACTTTTATCTCTTTTTCGAGCTTGTCAAACCTACACGAAACAGATACCATTGGCATACTTTTATCTCTCTTTCGAGCTTATAAAACTATGAAGGAGATACATTAAAAAAAGTGGGGGGGATCACGTCTTGATCTATACAACAATGTGGCGGTAGGCTGTTGTGTCACCCTTAAACATAGCACATGTTTGAGTATTCATTTTATAGTTGGGTTGTAACTTTTATAGGAGTCATACCATCTATATTGGTCTTTTACTCAACCAACTAGTTACTCTTCCAATCCATATGGAGAATCCTTGACTTTATTTTGTGTAGTTATTATATTTATGGTTTTCATGAATCAATGTTGTCAAGTCATCACTGTGTCATGATATATGTTCAAGATAAGTAAACTTGAGCCGACAATCTACAGTTTTGTTGACTTTCCATCTCGACCATCCATGTGTTAGTTATACTTAGTGCTTCTATCTCTTCACCTTTACTCTCAGTTCATGTGTCGTGTCAATTGATGGGGCATACATTGAGGCCCTCCTTCTATGGATTCCTTCATATCAGCGTCAGCTACATATCTAGGAAGTGGATCTAGACATCGATCAAAACCTTGGAGCTTGCATTCCTCGGTGGCAAGGGTTGTAATGGATATATCTCTCCGACTACGTGCAAAATTATGAACCTTAGATCAAAGGGATCTAGAGGTAGAGTTCATGGTGCAAGGGAAAGCATTCAACCTTGACTTACTTAACAAGCAATAAACAAACTATTTTTTTAGATTTTCTTTTTATTAACAATACAAATTCAACTATTCATACCTTTGTAAATGGGCCATTGCAATCGTTTGAGGATTTGGTCCAATGGCTTTCATGATCTGGTTCTCCGATTTTCTCCAACTAGGGTTATCAATGGGAATGGAATCAAGGATTGTATGGAGTAAACTCAACATACAATGTGATGTGGAAATATGTGGCAAAAGTATGATGGACAAAAAGTGTGACTAAAAGTGTTTGTGGGGAGACCTTCACAATGTATTCATAGGATGATGTTATCCATGGTTTTATGCAGTGCATGGTATTGGTCCATGGTTTATGACCCATTCTTATTTTAGGGTTTTTTGGTCTTTTTTGAGAGAATGGGGGTTTTGTTGCAATAAATGCACATCTTCTTTGTATTTATGAGGGAAGGAATAATGATTACTTTGACCAATTTGGAGGGAATTTAATTGTGAAGGTCAAAATAGAGGGAACAATGATGGGATTATGATGTATAATTATGGTGTTGACCATAGAGAGCTATGTGGACAATTTTTGTGTTAACAGGATCATCATGTTCGATAGTAGGTTTCCCATATTGACTCGTAATCAAGCAATTCTATGAATGTTTGACATCAACTAATATATTCAAACTTGCTAGATTGTGCTATGTACCTTCGGGTATATTATCATCATTGTTGGGTTCACTCAATTCTGTTAACGATATCCTCACTAACCAATAATCGAATAGTTTCTCGCATGCTACACATCAACACATCTATTTGCATGCTGTAGAATTGTACCATTGGGGTTTAAACGAAAACCCTAGGTTCTAGAGAGGCACCACTCATTCATGCTATGCTCCCCAGGTTGCGATGAAGTATATTTTCTAAGTAATATGAAGAACATTGTCTTCATGATATACACTGACCCAAATCCACATTGTATTTTCTCATGGCTATAATCTCTTTGATGACATGGATCCACCATGTACTTCCTCGTGGCCATGGTCTAGAACCCGATTACATGGATCCATAGTGTATTGTGTTGGCAGCCATGCTTTGTGTCTACTGCAAGCATGGGTATGTCTATGTAGGGAATGATCTATATATATGATTGGTTGATGTCTGGTTGCAGGTTTTCTCTGGTTTTTTGTTTTCAAAGCCTTCTCTTGTGATGCAGTTATGTTTATTGTAAAGTGTTCAGCCATGAATTTCTCTTTGGACCTCACACTTTAAGGGGCGTCTGTTATACTACTATTTTCCACCCTAAAGACTCATTGAGAACCTATTGATGTCATATTGTTGAAACACTCACTTCTACCCTTGATTTCCTCATATCTTCTAATAAACAAGTTTTGAGGACATGAACATGCTTGATTTCCTCGTATTGAGCAAGTTTTGAGGAGATGAACATGCAATGAGATGAATCCTCTTAATTATGAGCTTGAGAACTCATACATGAATCATAGTTCACTAAGTTCTAGGAGTCTAGATTCATCCTACCATCTTCTCCATTAATCAGTATAAGGAAGGAGATTCCAAGGGAGAATGGAAGGAAAAATATATGCAAGTAAATGCTACACAATTGTGGAGAGACTCTTATCTACCATAGCTTTCATTAAAATGTGAATTAATTTTGCTTGGGCAAGGGCCAAGGAGGAGTTGGAGTAAGGAGCTTGGAGGAACATGCACCATGACTCAAGGTATAGACATATGATGTATTTTTTTCCATTCTAATACTATAGACCTACACGGTTTTCCCCTCCTATTGCAGTGTTTATGTGGTTTACTATTCATTGCAATAGTAGATCGTGTTTATCTTTGAGAAAACTAGATTAGATCATGCATTCTTTGTTTCCCGATTGCTTAAAGAAGTTCGAGGATTTGTATGTTTTTTCTTATCTATGCAGGTAGCAAGTGTTAGGATCTAGAGAAGGATCTCTAAGAGCTACACCAATGAGGAACATACAAGGATGACCATCATTGTGAAGGTGAGTTACATTCTCTCTCTCCCTCTCTCATGCATGTATTGGATCAAGAGTTAGATCTGGAGGAAAATAGTGCAACATATCCCTATTCTCTATCTTGGATTAGGGGTCAAATCCGAGGGAGATCCATCATGTCTGCAGGAGGGAAAACTCCATGCAACACCATATAGATGCGACAAGTGACAATCCTATATCCCAAAAAAGAAAAAGAAAAAATGCATGTGTCAATGATGAGGTCTCCACGTTAGTGTATGGTAGGTATCGCAGACTGGATATAAATCCACATCCATCTTTTGTTCCTCTACACTTATGTAGATGTCTTCATCTCGTGACCTCATACCAAACCTCATTTTTTAAAGGCTGTATAATAAACATCACCAACCATTAGACTCCCTGTATGGTTCAGAATGCCCTGGGAAAGGAAACCCTTTAAGTGCACAATCTTGTCATCAACACTTCTGTTGAAGGAATCAATTATTGTTTTTATTATAAATATGATCAACATAATAAAAGGGAGCAATGACGAGTTATTGTTAGCTCCAAAAGGGTAGCATATAATGAAATTGTCATCCCAATTGAAACCCCAAGGAAAGTTGTACCAGCAAACACAAATCCCATGATCAATTTCTATGAAGGATCTAATCAGCTCCACAAGAGAACGACCATAAATAGAGCCTATCAAATTATGGGTATGAAGGGACCCAACCAAAATTAAGGGTACGAGGAAACCCAATGGAAGCACAAGTCCATGTATCTGATCCCAATGTGAAAATAACTAGTCTAGATCCACTTAAACTCCGGATCTACCATACACCGAGAGGGATCAACCCAGCTCATTTGAATTAGTTTAATATTTTACTTCTAAATTTTACAAACTAAAATCAATTCATTTGAATCAAATCTATTATTTTTTATTATTTGACTCAACATTTGAACGTAAACCAACTCATTTGACTCCGCATTTCAATGTAATATTAATGCGCAGCAATTCATAGTAACACCCAACAATATTAACGGCCAGTAATGCATAGCAAAATACCTGAAAGACTTCAATTTATTTATTTCCACAGATGTTCCTTTGATAGATCTAATTCCTTGCAAAGTAAATGGATTAGCTTGCTATAAATTTTATCTTTGACTATGATACAACAGACACACCCCCTCAAGAGTAGTAATGATGATTCGATTAGCATAATATATATTTAATTTTCATTAAATTATATGTAATGTTTTAAAGCCGACTTTGTTTTTTATTATTATTTTATCATTAAAATATGTCACTTTACATCACATCACAACATCTCCCTCATACTGAGCTGTAGAGCGCCTCTTGGCGCAACAACAAAGTAAAGCATGAGTGATGGTTGACAAAATTTATTGCCTGTACCAGACCTAGATTTTTAACAGCATATATTTCCCAGAAATCAGTAATACAAAACTCTGCTCATTTCTAGGACCACTTCTAGAACTAAATTATGTGCTCTTACTGTGCACAGTCATGAAATTGTCACCATGATTTATGCTTAAAGGCATCAAAAGATGTAAAGATGAACATTCTTCAAAACATAATGCAGCAGAGCACAAACTTGTGCGATTTGGACACTCAGTTACACCATCAAGAATTTGGATACAATGCAACAAAGACATGATACAGTGATAAACCATGCTCACTGAAATAATTGCATTGAATCACAGCTTATAAAAAATCCCCATTGCTTTGCTTTGTAGACAACACAGCCTTTTCACATTTCAAATAGTCTATTATAAGAATCTTCTGAGCTAGGCATGTGGAACTTTGGGATATCAGACAGCATGGAAATATCTTACCCAATCCAGATTCATGGTACAGCAACCCCATTCTGTCCTTTCTTGCAACTTCATCCAAACTAATTTCTAATCTTCTCCCAAAAATAGCTAGATTCAAGCATAAAGTATATCTTATTCTAACCATCCCATCCATTTGTGACAACAGAAGAGTTTCTAAATGTTAAATTCACTAGCTACTGAAAAGATATCTCAAGAGGAAGGAGACTCAAGATGCATTTGATCTTGGTCCCTCGTCTTCGATGACAACACAATATCTTCTGACGTGACAGGTAAGATACAAAAGCATATCCAACTTGGTGTTGAAACTTTATTACTGCCATATTGGCATTGTTTTAAATGATTTTTTAATTCTTCAACAACTAAAGTCAAGCATCATAATCTCTGGTACTTATCTGCCCCGAGAAATGATTTCTAAAACCAAGCAAGGATTGGCTAAAATTGGAATTGGCTGAATCTTCCATATGACCACTAAAAAATTGAATATAAACAGCAAAAATTGGCTGGGCTTGTCCCACAGGTAATTTTCCTCTACCAACAACAATTATTGCAGGATCAATAACTTCAACATCATTGGAGATGCTATTTCTGAGCATCTGATGCAGCAAATTACATGCATTGAACATGTAGACAAAGTACACTCCATGTATACAATATCATTTTAACATTAAGTAAATATGATTTCGTATTTATATTCGACTTAAAAAGAGTTTCTTATCAATTCCAATATATTTCAAACTAATTAGAAATTTTAAATCTAAAAAACAAAATTTTGATTCATGAAATTAAAATTGACTTGGGTTCCATTTTAGGCTACAAACGTGCCAAAATTCATAACAACATCAATAAACATAGAAAGCAGTAGATTATTAACTAGAGACAATGTACATTGACAATTAGAGCTATGAGAAACCTATCATGTTCTTCAATAAATTTAGAGACATTGAAAAAGAAAACCAATTCCAGTACAAGGAAAATAAAGGAGAGGTCACAGTTGGTTTCTGACTTCGAACGTCTTCAAATCAAAGGCACTTCATAACCAAGGCCCCATTGAGTTTAGTCCTAGAAAACCCAGCTTCTAGTAGATTATAAAATATCTAGAAAAGTTTTAATTGAATGCTGAAAACACCATTATAAGCATTCTTACGATATAATCAACTTCCAAATGCACTTGCCTAATGTAAGAGTACCTCCCACAACCAATGCCCACATAAAAGCTGATATGGCACCCAAGAAAAACACAAAAAGGAAGCCAGCATGCAAACTTCCTGGAGTGTTTCGTCGTGGGACCGAATCTGCTGATTTGAAGCCAATAGAACTGCTTACAGGCCAACTGTACGCAAATGACCCTTGCACAATGCCATTAGCTACACCACATGAGCAAGTAGATAACAGAGCCCCAGATGACTGATCTACCTTGGGTTCTAGAAGAATAGAGCATGCACAGGTGACAGATACAGAAGCGACGTGATTAACTGCAGTTTCAACAGTTACTGAATCGACCTTAGGCACTTGTGACAAATACTTTCTTTTGAAAGGATATTCAGCTGCTAATGCAGGACGTGCAGAAATGGATGCCAGCAGGCTTGCAAATTTGGAAGAAGACCCAATATCAGAATCCTTGTGATTCTTTGAGTATTGCAATCCAGCACTTACATCTCCTCCTGTCATAAATTCATCGTCTGAAAAAGCAAACTAAATTAACAACGAGGAAAACCAAATTGAAAATTATATCTCTTGCCAGTAATCAGTATTCAAGAGAATTGTGTCTATACCTGCTGAAAAAACCAGATTTCTTTCATTGTCTACTTCCGAAAAGGCATAGCCATTAGTAGCATTATTCATCCATTGTCCTTGCGTCCAATATGGAACTTCCAAATTTTCCACTGCTGAACTGGAATATGGATGTCTTTCTACATTACAAGCCTGCTGTGAAAACAATATTGAATGCATAATGAGAAAATGAACAGGAAATTCCATTCCCAAAATTTTAACTTTCCTGTTCAAGGTTACTATTAAGATTTCTGTGAAACCTCAATACAAAAGTTCTCCTGGACCCTGGAAGATCAAACATGAATGAATGCTAACTTCTTTGCCAGAGCATATTAGAGCATACCTCTTCAAACACACTGTCTCCGTATGTTGGAATCTGAGTCTGTTCTGACGCTTCAGTTGACATCTCTTGTTTACCACTAAGAAAACTTAATTCGGTATTCTGATTTTGACTCTCCTTTGGACACAAGGCCATCGATGGAGCAGCAAAATTATCTGCGCAATCTGAGACGTCAAAGAAAGTATCCTTTCTATCAAAGGTTTCTAGATCAGAAGAGTTGAGCTCAACTGGATTTACAAGATCCTTCAACTCTAAGTAGGATCCATCAGGAACTGCAGGTGATGATTCATGTAGATGTGATAAGAATGGATCAATGCCTGTAGAACCCTGCTCTTCAACTCGCATGACATCTTGCAAAGGAAAGATACCCACGTAATCTTCCATGTTTCTCTGCACAGGATTATTTATGTTGCCAATCAAGTCTCCCAAATCATTAAACACCTCACCATGTTCTGTTTGCGGGATGGTGTCTTTTAATGTTTCTTTTGAGATCAGGACATCCCATTCCTGCACATAAAGACAAAAGTTGGTCGCAAGTCATAAGGAAAAATCCGGTCTTGTTATTATGCTTGAAAAGCATGCACCAATTTAAATTTATGAAAACATGAATGTCACTTGTCATGCTAATGACACATGCCATAAATTGTTTCTTAGACGTGATGCTTGCATTATTGTTACTTCAAGAAAGAAATAGCCAAAATTCATTCTTAGGTTTGACCAACAACCACTGCATTAATTGCCAAAAAAAATAAAAATTGAATGTAAGCATTCCAAATAGCACAAGTTCAATTTTATAGAAATAGAACATTTATCTCACAGATGGGGGTATTCTCTCCTTGCGAATTGATTACCTGATTGCCATGGACCGAATCGTTTTCGTTAGCGTTTAGCTCCATGTCATTTGGGTCATCTATCCATGAGTTCAAGATCCCATCAATATCAATATCAGATGTTGAATAAGCTAGCTCCTCGACTGGGGCAACAATCATGTTATCCAATGCAGGATCTCCTCCACGTTGTACAATAACTTCCTCATTCGATTTGCTTGACGCGGAATCATTTGTAGTCATCTGGTCCATTTCTACAGAAGATATTGCTTTGGGCTCACCAAACAGATCCGCATTCCAATCCTCTTCCCTGAAAGGAGCTCCATATTGTTCCCCGTTTTTGGGACCAGGGCCACTCTTTTGGAATACCCGACATAGTACATAGGAGTCCTACAGCCACAAAATATATACAATGATTCAAGATTAGACATTTCATTGATGATTTAACCAAGCATATTACTAGCAACGAGAATGTGCCATTGTCTTATTGTGCCACGTATTTCTACACTACAGGGACTTTGATATCATAAAATCCAATAAAAACATAGCAGATAGAACATTTCCCAGATCAAAATATTGAGTGTGCACATTGTAAACCATCAGTTTTGCAAATAACATATCAACAATTAGTCAGTCAAGGAAGTGCAACAGAAAACTTATGACCAGAAGATTTGGGTTAGCGTTCAACTCTTGCTTTTCCCCAGATTAAAATATTGAGTTCGCAAATAACATGTCAGCACTAACATGTGAACAGTTAGCCAGTCAAGAATATTCTGACATAAGTGCAACAAAAAACTTCTGACCAGAAGATCTGAGTCAGCTTTCAAGTCTGGCAATTTGTCCAGGGTAAGTTCAAGTTTCATGTGTCAATGCTAGGGGCAACACATCCAAAAGGAGGCTCTCATGAAATGGAAAAGGTGCATCTGATCCAGCTTCTTTATGGCAGGAGTATGCAGCGAACCAGCCCAGAACACTCACCATGCCAAACGTGAGGTGATCAAGGAAAATTCCCAGCCGGAGAAATATACCAAAACCTGCTATACTGCTAGTTTAAGATAATTTTAAAAAGGGCCCAGTTGTGCCCTACATTATTCCCCAAAGTGTCACACTGTCCTAAAACTAGCATAGATCCATTTTAAAATGGGATCTACCAAGTGCAGAGAGACATCAAATCTCTCGAGGTGCAAACGCCTTTTTAGAGGGGAAATGCTGAGGAAGTGTGTAGTGCAATGTTTATGGTTTTAATCTATCTAATTTGTGTAATTTTATATATATGTCATTCTAAATATTTTAAATCTAATTCTAGCCAGCATGTTATTTTTTATAAAGGACACGTGTCAGATCTAGGATGAGCATAGGAGTTACACATCTCCCCCCTACTGGCCTATAGAATGTGCCTCTTCGGCGCAATGAGCCCTACTTGTCTTTCCTCCACAATTTTTGTTCTAAATTTATTTATTTATTGACAAATTGTCTCTGTATTTTTTTCAAGATTGAAGGCTGGGTATGCAATATATGGGTGCATCAAATAAACATAAATATATAGATAGATAGATAGATATGAAGGGGGAAGGAGGTGGAGGAGCACGCTGCGGATTTTTGGCAGAGGGGGTTTGATGGTGAAAGAAGGCCAAGGGAAAAGTCAGTAGACACTAAGGTAAGTTTTTTCTCTCCTAATGACTTTTCCACTAAGGGTTTGGGGGAAGAAATAGTTCTTCTAGTGGACCTACATCTTTAGATAGGTCCCTGCATCATATTTCTTCTCCCAATTGGAGAAACATTGTAGAGGGACATGCTGACAGGACAAGACGCAATCATGATAATGCCAGCAGTATAGATCTGGGTGTTAGAGGATCCAAGGAGGCTCTGATCTGCATTCATGATGATGCAAGGCCACTTCAGTCTCATGATCCATCTTCCATTGGCACTAATGAGCAGTTTGAAAATTACTGCAAGAGTTGGGGTGGGGGGAACTATTATCCTGTATTACAAAAAAGGGATTATGGATAGATCTGAACCTATCCCCCCGACAAAAGCCTGAGGTTGCTACTTTGACTATATGGAGGAGGTCGCAGGGAGTAATCTAGGGTCTGAAAGATTTCAGGAGACCTAGAGAGGAGTAGTTTTTGAGAGATCTGGTGAGGAAGAGAAGTAAGAGGGCAAAGTGTATAAAACTCAGAGCAGAAAAAATGAGGTTAGTAATGGGTCAGGATGTAGTCATGGATCAAGTTATATTGTATCAAGTAACTACTTTAATCGCAAATTTCATCAAAAAATGATTCAAAACAATCGATGAGTATGTGGATTCGTCAGGTTTGGCATCAACAGCTTCAGCACCCTTATTTTTTATTTGTTAACTAGGGGCTGGATCACCTTCATCTTCCAATGGGCAACGGATAGGGAGAATAGCAAGACGGGGAAGTGGTATTGAGACAGCTCCATTCTGTCCCTTAAAGGTTGGATGCCATTATTTGATCCCATGAAAGAAAATGCTGGCATACAATCGCTCTAGATTAAGTTGCCCTAACCTTGATAGAGGGAATAAGATACACAGATTCTTGGATTTGATGAGAGGACAAAGAACTTGGATAAAACTTCAATGGCTCAGATATGCATGGAAATTAACCTTAAGGATGGATTCTCCAATGGTTTAGATATCGAGATAGGTGCTTGTCCTACCAAGAAAAAATAGACTACCTCAAGATCCATTTCAGATGTTCCATTTGTCATTTGTATGGACATCTTCAAAGAACATGTCCAAAGAAGAACTCCTAGGAGCTAGGATCAAAGCTGGTGAGGGAGTAAAATTCAGACCAACTACTCATAAGAGAAAAGACAAGGAAGGCTCAGTGGATAAAACAAGAAGAAGTCTTCTGATCACGATGTTGAGGAATCCACTTGTGCTATTGTCGACAAACTACTACAAGACATTCATAGGGTCAAGTCATCTGCTCCTTCTCCCAAAAAAATCCCTCCCTTTGATTTTGTTCAAGAGAACGAATGTTGTATGGTCCCCATATTGAAGATGGGGATGAGGATCAGAGGTTTGGGCTTCTACATTTGTAGATATTCTCTAGAGAAAAGAGAAAGACCCATAGTGGGAGTTGGAAGGAAAAGAAATATGGAGGGACTGTGTTTATTTATTGGATATGGAGGGACTAGGTTGATAAGCAGAGAAATATGGAGATGGTTTGGTATCAAAACCCTCTCATATTCTCTCTCCTCACTGGAGGAAATGTGGGACTATAGCAGGTGAAGGTTTTCAAAATAAGGAATCCTCTGAGAGAGAGGAAAGTGTGAAAGACAGAGAATAAAGAAGAACCCTAGGAGGGAGCATGTAGTTTCTATGACTCTAGATAGTTAAAGCTCAGCCTTTTCATCTGATAACGGTCTGATCCCAGCTCAACACAAAAGGTTCCATCTTATATCAGCAAAAGAACATGGTGTGGAGGCAGAGGAGTATGGACAGGACAGTCTTGGGCAGGAGCAGACTAGATCCCAAGCTGCCCCTAGAAGGAAATCTTTTATGAATTTGGCAAAGGAACAAGCAGGTAGAGAGATTCACGCAAGTAAGCAGATGACAATTCAAGGGGGCCTTTAGAGCGAGGAAACCCACTACAAGGATTGAAGATGATTATTATGTTGTACAAAATGAGGGATCTAGGGGTTACCAATAAAGGAAACTCCCGAAAGAAGTTTGTCAGTGTACATAGATTGGGTATTATTTTTGTTCAAGAGACTATGGTAGGGGGAAGAAAAGGCAAAAGGATTTTTGTTCATAGCATTACTAGAGTAGAATTTTGTGATTACGAGTGCATATGGGAGTTTAGGGGAGTTTGCAACTGGGTGGAACGTATCTTTGCAATCCAGGAGTACTACCTTCCTTCCTTCAGTGATCAGCTCAGAGTTATACTCCTATGAAGTAGGTAAATCATTCACTTTCATCAATCTCTATGGGCCATGTCAGTAAAGAAAGGATTTTTGGGACTTTTTTTGCTTTAGAATTTGTAAGAAGGAACAATGTGATCTTGGGTGGTGGGGGGCTGGGGGGGCATGAATTTTATCCTTTGTCAAGGAGAATTATGGGAAGCTCAGGAAGGATGGAACCAATAGTTGACTTCCTCCATAAGATCGAGGATTGTAAGTTGGAATTTGGAGCCTCAAAATCTGCTGCCAACTGTTAAACTAGCAACAACAAGGAAGGTCTTCCTGCATGCATGTGTTCTTGCATGTAGAAGACTTAAATTAGGAAACCAGTTGTATTTAATTTACTTTTCCTAAGTTTACTTTGGAAAATAAATTAAAGTGATCTAAATTAACTTTAGTGAAACACTAGTTAAAGTGAAAGTGAAATTAGGGTTTTCGCTATAACTAAAGTTATAAAAGATAGATCAATTGGTGGAGAGGACACACACACTTGTATTCCGACAAAGAGGATACAGACAGGGAGAGAAAGTCAGACAGAGGATTTAGCTGGGAAGACGGAGGAGCGAACAGCAGGATCACCGAGCTTCATACAACTGGGCCGTACACTCACACAAGAGGGTGTTGAGGTTTAGCTGGGATTTGCCCAGTGATTCTGTCGTGTAGCTGCATTCTCCAAGTTTTGGTGAATTTGCAGTGATTGTAATGTTCCATATTTTCTAATAATAAAATCTATATCTGACTGTTGCACCGGTTTTCCCATCTTGGGTTTTTCAAGGGGTTTCCATACCCAAAATAATTGTGTCATTATTGTGATGTGATGTTGTGATTTATTTCTCAGTTTTATATTCCACTGCACACTGTAAAAGATATTCATGTGTGGTTATCAGTAGAGATCTTGCATGCATTGTTAGCCCTTGTTTGAATATTAAAGGAAATTTTACATGGTATCAAAGCTCTGGTGAGCTAAAGCTGAGAGATTTGCAGCAGCGGTGATAGATCAGGGGCAGATCTATTTGAAGACACAAACCTATATTGCAGATCTAGGGTTTCACAGGTACACTTCAGTATGGCCGTGCAGTTGAGAGTTGAGGATAGACTCCAGGGTGCTCAAAACTTTCCTACATGGAAAGAAAGGATCACAAGGATCTTGGACGTCAGTGATGCAGAGGAGCACATTGACTCCACGAGGATTGCACCCACAGATTCGACAGATTTAACAGCTTGGAAGAAGAGTGATTCCAAAGCCATGTTGATTATCTTGGATGGAGTGAAAGACCATATAGTCCCTCACCTTTCTGGTAAGAAGACTGTAGCAAAGATGTGGATGGCTTTGGAGAGTCTATACCAAAGCAAGAACGAGAACCAAAAGATGGTGCTGCAAGAGAGGATGCGTAGCACCAAGATGGCTAAGGGAGAAGGAGTGGTGCCTTATCTCATGAGGCTCACACAGATCACGGATGAGCTTAGAGTTGTTGGCTCTAAGATAGTGGATGAGGAGCTAGTTAGAATAGCCCTCAATGGCTTCTCTAAGCCGTGGGACACATTTGTCAAGGGTGTTGTGTCCAAGGAGAAGCTCCCTGATTGGCAGAGACTATGGGATGACTTTGTGCAGGAGGAGACCCGCATGGGTCAAGGATCAGGCTCATCCAGCAATACCCCACCGATTGTGGATGAGGAGGCTCTAGCCCTTAAAGGGAAGAGCAAGGGGAAGGCAAAGAGGAAGAAGGATGGTAAGAAGAACCTTGACGTGTCAAAGGTCAAGTGCTTTATCTGCCACAAGCAAGGACACTTTGTCTTTCAGTGCCCAAACAAGAAGAAGAAGAGTAACACTTAGATGGTTGGATCTACAGAGATGGATGAGTTCAGCAAGAACTTCGATGAAAAGTTTTGCTTGATAGCTTGCATGGCAAGCACCACATGGAGAAAGCATATGGTACATCGACAATGGAGCATCTAGTCACATGACTAGAAAGAAGTGATTCTTCATAGACTTGCAAGAGGGTGGAACAGGGATCCACGTTGAGCTGGGTGATGATGCGTGGTATCAAGCAGAGGGAGTTGGCATTGTTTCATTTCAAAGGGTGTCTGGCAAATCTCTCAGCTTTGCAGATGTGTTGTGTTATCTCTAGGATTGTTTCACCTGTTTATTTTTAAATTTTTTATTATCGTTGGTTTTTATTGTTTTAATTTTGCTTTGTTTATATTTTATGATTGATTGATTGTCTTTAGGGTTGCTTTTATAACCTAAAATCATCAAAATATTCATTCATTAGTCATGAGCCCCTGGATGTGCAAAAGAGTATATGTTATATGGTGAATTCTTACAACTAGCAGCATTTCAAAGTCTAAGCAGTTCATGTAATGAGTACCAGCATTGATCATGGCCAAAAGCAACCTAATGCACATTTTTCCCCAAAATTTCTCTCATTATTCTGCTAAAGAAGGGTATTCGCAGGCTTGCTGGTTCACTGTCTATCTCCATTGATGATGAGCAGCATTATGTAGGGTTCAGTGGGTATGTTGCATATGGCAGCAAGACTCTGGAAATCATAACGTTGAATCTGCCAAATGACTAGTGTACAGTTGATGTGAAGGTAGGGCTGTGCATTGCCCTTGCTTTGACATATCCTGTGATGATGCACCCTGTACATGAAATATTTAATGACAAGCTCGTGGCCACAAGTTGGTTTCAGAAGCTCTGTCTCTCGTCCCAGCTAATGAAAAAATGGGTAATTTATTGTTTTGCTGGATATCGTGGCTTCCTCTGTACCAGGTTTTGTTGTTTTCATTTCCTTGGTGAGAAGTACAGTTAATGCAATACTTGCATTTGTTTTCCCCACGAAGATTCTGAGTGGTTGTTTAAGTTTCTCTGCCATAGCTCTGGACATCTTTATTCTTTCCTCTGGCATAGCCTTTACTCTGGAACCTTCACAGCTTTCAATAATATTTTTGGACACTTATCCCAGACACTCGACGATTTATAATTTCGTAGCAAGAGATAGAATGAAAGGTCATGCACAGTTAGACAAAAATGGGGATTTGATGGTTTCTATTTCTAAGATTATCAATGTAGCTGGTGCACACTTCCGCAGCATTGGTTACTGGTCGAAGCAAACAGGCTTGTCAGCTACCTCTCCAGAAAATACAGCTCTCATCAGTGATGATCAATATCATCTAAAGCCAAAAATCTCTGATATTATATGTCCCGGTGAAATCAAAACAATGCCACGGGGTTGGGTGTATAGAAAACAACTTGTTATTGGTGCGCCTATAAAAACAAGCTACAAAGAATTTATAACGGTTAATGGTAGCGACCAGGTGGATGGATTTTGTATTGATGTGTTATTACCTCAGTGAAATTGCTTCCTTATATTGCTCGGTACACATTTAAACCTTAATGAACAGGGAATTCTACACCCAATTATGATGATCTCGTAGAGCATGTAAAGCTACAGGTTCGTTTTCTCTACGATGTTTTCTAGCAAGGGAAGAAACCAAATTTGCTGCTCTTCATCAGGAAAGGCGCGCAGGTTGCCAAAGAAAGATTAATGGAGGAGATCGTACAAAACATTGGTAATGATTACAGAGTATATCAAGTGTGATTACATTATTATTGCAAGATCAATCGAATTGGTATATGTTCCACGGACCAACCAAGATGGAGGCATTTGTCCAAATTTAAAACCTTCGCGTGTCAATTACCCGCAAGTTCAGGCTTATGAAGACTGGTGTCAATTAAATTAATAAATGATGCAAATGGCAGACTTTTTATGTTCTATCTACAAAATCAGCAGTTAACCAAAAGTTCCAAAATCCCGGGATGGTATTAATCGTTTATGCACAGGAAATCGATAGGTGGCAAAGTATGAAAATTTTGGATCCAATTATTCAGTCTTAAAGTCATAATCAGCCCCAAATAAAGGTAGATAGTTTTAAAGGAGATTGAATTCTCAATTTTGGAGGAGGTTCGATCCTGAAATATAGGATCTATTGTTAGTTTGTAGATAGAATATTTTTGTATAAGAGGAGGTCCCAGCTAAGGGCTCGGGAGGAAGAAGGAGAGAGTTCTTCCTTTCGTGAGAACGCAGGGGACTGCAGGTTGGCAGTTTTGGGAGTAATGCATGTCAATTGTAAACACATCTGTGTAGCATGAGCATTTTGCAGCTTCAGTAACAGGTTCTATTTCTGAATGAACATGATGATGATTTGCCCTTGTGTTATATAAATTGTCTTTCTGATAATTCTGTTATGTATATGGTCATTCATATTCCATTACACTAATTCTTATCTTGAAGAGACAGTTATCTTTTATTTTTATAAACATTGACAGTTTCACTTCATGATTTATGATCATAGTAGCCTGGATATTGAACTTTGTGACTGATTTCATGTTATACAGCATCTGTTGGATTCTCCTGCAGCTCTGATTTCATACCAGCCTTCTCTTTAATGCTTTGATCTTCTTATAAATACCTGTATTTACCAATCTGTGACATATACCAGCTTTGCTTATTGTAAACTGTGTGGTGTTTTTTACATCCTTTGATTTCATACCAGAATTGTGTGATCTGTACAAACAGTTATACTAGCCTAGTTCCTTCTAGTGCTGTGAAGTTCCATTAGCCTTGTTTGATACCAGTTTGTGTTTTTAGTTTGATTTCATTTAATTTATACATTTTTTGAACAAAGATTTTCTTAAGCTTGAATCCCGTAGTCTAGGTTCAACTTTAGGGATAACATGTTGTCTATTCCAAGACTGACCAAGAACATTATATCAGTCTCCACTCTAGAGGACAAGGGATATCAAGTGAAGTTCCGTGACCATAGAGTATATATCAGGCCCATTGCGTCAGATAGGAGCTTGGATTAGGTGATTGGCAGGAGGAGTGGGAAAGTGTACAGATTACACTTTGAGCCTACAAAGGCTCTAGTCAGCAGCAATCAGGGTGAGTTGTGGCATAGGAGGATGGCACACTTACACCATGGAGCACTGAAGCATTTGAGACAGACAGTCATTAGAGTTCCTCGAGTACAAGAGGAAAAGCATAACCACTGCAAGGGTTGTGCTTTGGGGAAGAACATCAGGAAGCCTTTCCCACAGAGTGAGCACAAGTCTAAGGAGCTCTTGGACTTGGTGCATTCTGATGTATGCGGACCTAAGAGTGTCCATTCGTTCAGTAGTTACAGTTACTGCATAACCTTCATTGATGACTATTCCAGGAAGAGCTGGATCTATTTCCTAAAGGCCAATTCAGAGGTATTTGAGAGGTTTCGAGAGTTCAAAAGTCTCGTGGAGAACCAAACAGGAAAGAAGATTCAGGTGGTGAGGATAGACAACGGGGGTGAGTACACTTCCAATGAGTTCATGGAGTATTGTTCGACTGAGGGGATCAAGAAAGAGCACACTATGCCCCATACCCACAACATAATGGAGTTGCAAAGAGGAAGAACAGGACTATGGTTGGAGCATCCAAGGACATGCTATTTGATCAAGGATTACCACTATTCCTCTGTGCGGAGACATACAGGACTGCAGTATACATTCAGAACAGGTGTCCCCACACATCTTTGGGGAGGAAGACACCAGAGAAGGTCTTCACAGGCACTAGGCCAGATGTGAGTCACATTCGCATATTCAGCAATGTCTGTTATTGTCATGTTCATGCTGACAATAGGAAGAAGGTGGACCTTTCTGGAGAGAAGGGGTTACTTGTTGGTTACAATGAGATTTCAAAGGCATATAGAGTTTACATTCCTGCTCGCAGAGGATCATTGTGAGCAGAGATGTCCAGTTCGGTGAGGACAGGGCTTTGCTAAGATCTTTGGACTTACCAACAGAGCAGCAGCCAACACAGGAGTTGGGGGTCAAGTTGGACGAGCCAAATGTACAGGTACAGGTACAGACACAGAGCACAAGTTCTGGTGGTCAGAGGGAGTCAGGTGGACAAGATCCTACAGTCATTGACTTGGAGGATGAGTTGCAGCAGGAGACAGATATCCAACAGCCACAGCAGGTTGACACTAGGCCAAGGCCTAAGTGGTTTAGGTCCACAGTACAAGATTCCAAGCAGGTCGATCCTCCATAGAGATCTTTCAAACGTAATGTACCACCAGAGAGGCTTAGTTATATGGCACTGATGACAGAGTTGATTAACTCTGAACCTTTCAACTTCGGGGAGGTTACACAACATGATGTGTGGGAGGAGCCTATGGTTGAGGAGTATGACTCCATTATGAAAAACTAGGTATGGGAGTTTGTGTTGAGGCCACAAAGGAAAAGGTGGTGGGATCCAGGTGGATCTACAAGGTGATGTATGCAGTGGACGGAAGCGTGAAGAAGTATAAGGCGCACTTCGTGGCAAAGGGGTTTTCACAGAAGGAGGGTATTGATTATGAGGAAACCTTAGCCCCTGTTGCCAGGTATTCTTCCATTCGAACCGTTATCTCACTAGCAGGTGAGATGGGTTGGCGTGTCCATCAGATGGACATCAAGACTACCTTCCTCCATAGAGTGATAGAGGAGAAAGTGTATATTGAGAAGCTAGAGGGGTTTGATATGGAGAACAAGGAGACGCATGTTTGCAGACTACATCAAGCTCTTTACGGGCTCAAGCAGGCTCCTCGAGAATGGTACTCAAGGCTTGACAGCTATCTACGGGAGATGGGATTTCAGCGGAGTGAGGCTGATCACAACCTGTACTTCTTGACAGGTGAGGTGCCTCTCATACTGGTCCTATATGTGGATGATCTCTTTTTGACAGGAGATAAGAGGTTGATTGGAGACTGCAAGTCCAACCTTGAAGTGGAGTTTGAGATGAAGGACCTTGGGCTGATGCATTACTTTCTGGGCTTGAAGGTTTGGCAGAGAGATGGATGCTTCTTCATCGGACAAAGGAAGTATGTAGTAAAGATCCTGAAGAGTTTCAATATGGAGGACTGCAAGCCTATGGCCATACCTCTAGTTTCCAACTGGAGGAAGATTCATGCATCAGGATCAGAGGGATTTGATCCTCCCTTGTATCGTCAGCTTATCGGATCACTAATGTATCTGGTCAACACTCGACCAGACATTAGCTTTGTAGTCAACTCTTTGAGTCAGTTCATGGTGGACCCTCGGAGAGTGCATTGGACGGATACAAAGCAAATACTTTGCTACATCAGAGGTATAGTGGAGTATGGACTGGTTTATGAGCGTTGGGGAAATGTACAGTTAGCAGGTTTCACAGATGCTGACTGGGCAGCATGTGTAGAAGACCGGAAGAATACTTCAGGTTATTGTTTCAGCATTGGATCAAGGGTTGTCTCTTGGTTCAACAGGAAGCAGAAGTCAGTTGGATTGAGCTCGGAAGAGGCTGAGTACATGGCAGCCAGCATGGCTTCCTGTGAGGGTATGTGGCTGAGGAAGTTACTTACAAGGTTGTTCAAGTGTGAGCTAGAGGCTACAGTAGTTCACTGTGATAATCAGAGTGGCATCAGGCTATCTGAAAATCCAGTGTTCAATGACCAGAGCAAACACAGACATCAGGTACCACTTCTTGAGAGATTGTGTTCAAAGGGGAACCATTCGGTTGGAGTACATACAGACAGATGAGCAAGTGGCGGACATCTTCACCCAAGCACTTTGCAGACAGAGCTTTGTGAAATTCATAGATAAGTTGGAGTTGCTACCGAATCCCTTACTCATTGAGAGGGAGTGTTAAACTAGCAGCAACAAGGAAGGTCTTCCTGCATGCATGTGTTCTTGCATGCAGAAGACTTAAATTAAGAAACCAATTGTATTTAAATTACTTTTTCTAAGTTTACTTTGGAAAATAAATTAAAGTGATCTACATTAACTTTAGTGAAACACTAGTTAAAGTGAAAGTGAAATTAGGGTTTTCGTTTTACCTAAAGTTATAAACGAGAGATCAAGAGGACACATACACTTGTCTTCCGACAGAGACAGGATACAGACAAAGAGAGAAAGTCAGACTGAGGACTGGGAGGACGAAGGAGCGAGCAGCAGGATCATCGAGCTTCGTACGGCTGGGTCGTACACTCACACAGGAGGGTGTTGAGGTTTAGTTGGGATTTGCCCAGTGATTCTGTCGTATAGCTGCATTCACCGGGTTTGAGTGAATTTGCAGTGATTGTAACGTTACATATTTTCTCATAATAAAATCTATATCTGTCTGCTACACCGGTTTTCCCATCTTGGGTTTTTCCGATGGTTTCCATACCCAAAATAACTATGTCATTATTATGATGTGATGTTGTGATTTATTTCTCAATTTTATATTTCGCTGCATACTGTAAAAGATATTCATGTGTGGTTATCAGTAGAGATCTTGCATGCACTGTTAGCCCTAGTTTAAATATTAAAGGAAAATTTACATGGTATCAAAGCTCTTGTGAGCTAAAGCTGAGAGATTTAGAAGCAACGGTGATAGATCAGGGGCAGATCTATTGAAGACACAAACTTAGATTGGAGATCTAGGGTTTGACAGGTAACACTTCACAATGGCCATGCAGTTGAGAGTTGAGGATAGACTCCAGGGTGCTCAAAACTTTCCTACATGGAAAGAAAGGATCACAAGGATCCTGGACGTCAACGATGAAGAGGAGCACATTGACTCCACGAAGGTTGCACCCATTGATCCGGCATATTTAGCAGCTTGGAAGAAGATTGATTCCAGAGCTATGCTAATTATCAAGGATGGAGTGAAGGACCATATAGTTCCTCACCTTTCTGGTAAGAAGACCGCATTAGAGATGTGGAAGGCTTTGGAGAGTCCGTACCAAAGCAAAAACGAGAACCGAAAGATGGTGTTGCAAGAGAGGATGTGCAGCACCAAGATGGCCAAGGGAAAAGGAGTGGTGCCTTATCTCACGAGGCTCACACAGATTAGGGATGAGCTTGGAGCCATTGGCTCTAAGACTGATGATGAGGAGCTAGTTCGGATAACCCTCAATGAATTCTCTAAGCCATGGGACACCTTTGTCAAGGGTTTGGTGCCTAGGGAGAATCTCCCTAATTGGCAGAGACTTTAGGATGACTTTGTGCAGGAGGAGACCCGCATGGGTCAAGGATCAGGCTCATCCAGCAGTACCCCACAGATTGTGGATGAGGAAGCTCTAGCCCTTCCAAGGAAGAGCAAGGGGAAGGCAAAGAGGAAGAAGGATGGTAAGAAGAACCTTGACGTGTCAAAGGTCAAGTGTTTTATCTGCCACAAGCAGGGACACTTTGCCTCCCAGTGCCCAAACAAGAAGAAGAAGAGTAACACTCAGATGGCTGGATCTGCAGAGGTGGATGAGTTCAGCAGGAACTTTGATGAGGAGTTTTGTTTGATAGCTTGCATGGCAAGCACCACATGGAGCAGTGTATGTTACATCGACAATGGAGCATCTAGTCACATGACTAGACAGAAGAGATTCTTCAGAGACTTACAGGAGGGTGGAATAGGGATCCACGTTGAGCTGGGTGATGATGCACGGTATCAGGCGCACGGTGTTGGCACTGTTTCATTTCAGAGGGAGTCTAGAAAACCCCTCAGTTTTGTTGATGTGTTGTATGTTCCAGGACTGACCAAGAACCTTATATTAGTCTCCACTCTGGAGGACAAGGGATACCAGGTGAAGTTCTGTGACCATAGAGTATATATCAGGCCCAAGGAGTCAGATAGGAGCTTGGATCGGGTGATTAGCAGGAGGAGTGAGAAACTGTACAGACTACACTTTGAGCCTAGTCAGCAGCAATAGTCAGGGTGAGTTGTGGCATAGGAGGATGGCACACTTACACCGTGGAGCACTGAAGCATTTGAGACAAGCAATCATTAGAGTTCATCAAGTACAGGAGGAAAAGCATAACCACTGCAATGGTTTTGCTTTGAGGAAGAACATCAGGAAGCCTTTCCCACAGAGTGAGCACAAGTCTAAGGAGCCCTTGGACTTGGTGCATTCTGATGTATGTGAACCTATGAGTATCCATTCGTTTAGTGGTTACAATTACTGCGTAACCTTCATTGATGACTATTCCAGGAAGACCTGGATCTATTTCCTGAAGGCCAAGTCAGAGGTCTTTGAGAGGTCCGAGAGTTCAAAACTCTCGTGGAGAATCAAAAAAGAAAGAAGATTCGAGTGTTGAGGATAGATAACGGGGGTGAGTACACTTCGGCTGAGGGGATCAAGAAGGAGCACACTGTGCCCCATACCCCACAACAGAATGGAGTTGCAAAGCGAAAGAACAGGACTCTGGTTGGAGAAGCCAAGGCCATGCTATTTGATCAGGGATTACCACTATTTTTCTAGGCCGAGGATAACAAGAATGCAGCATACATTCAGAACAGGTGTCCCCACACAACTTTGGGGAGGAAGACACCAAAGGAGGTCTTCACATGCACCAGGCCAGATGTGAGTCACATTCGCATATTCGACAATGTCTGCTATTGTCATGTTCATGCTGACAATAGGAAGAAGCTGGACCCTTCTGGAGAGAAGGGGTTACTTGTTGGTTACAGCAAGATTTCGAAAGCATATAGAGTTTACATTCATGCTCGCAGGAGAATCATTGTCAACAAGGATGTCCAGTTCGATGAGGACAGGGCCTTGCGGAGATATCTGCACTTACCAACAGAGCAACAGCCAACATGGCAGTCAGGGGTCAAGTTGGAGGAGCCAGATGTACAAATATATAGGTACAGACACAGAGCACAAGTTCTGGTGGTCAAAGGGATTCTGGTGGACAAGATCCTATAGTCATTGACGTGGAGGATGAGCTGCAGCAGGAGACGGATATCCAGCAGCCGCAGTAGGTTGACACTAGGCCAAGGCCTAAGTGGTTTAGGTCCACAGTACAAGATTCCAGGCAGGTTGATCCTCCAAAGAGATCTTTCAGACAAAGTGTACCACCAGAGAGGCTTAGTTATATGGCACTGATGACATAGTTGATTAACTCTGAACCTTCCAGCTTCAAGGAAGCTGCACAACATGATGTGTGGCAGGAGGCTATGGTTGAGGAGTATGACTCCATTATGAAAAACCAAGTATGGAAGGTTGTGCCAAGGCCACAAGAGAAAAAGGTGGTGGGATCCAGGTGGATCTACAAGGTGAAACATGCAGCAGACGGAAGCGTGGAGAAGTACAAGGCACGCTTTGTGGCAAAGGGGTTTTCACAGAAGGAGGGTATTGATTATGAGGAGACCTTTGCCCCTGTTTCTAGGTATTCTTCCATTCGGACCATTATCTCATTAGCAACTGAGATGGGTTGGGGATTCCATCAGATGGACGTCAAGACTTCCTTCCTCAACGGAGTGATAAAGGAGGAGGCGTATAGTGAGCAGTAATAGGGATTTGATGTGGAGAACAGGGAGACGCATGTTTGCAGACTGCATCAAGCTCTTTACGGGCTCAAGCAGGCTCCTCGAGCATGGTCCTCAAGGATTGGCAGTTATCTACGGGAGATGGGATTTCAGCAGAGTGAGGATGACCACAACCTGTACTTCTTGACAGGTCAAGTGCCTCTCATACTGGTCCTGTATGTGGATGATCTCTTTTTGACAGGAGATGAGAGGTTGATTGGAGACTGCAAGTCCAACCTTAAAGTGGAGTTTGAGATGAAGGACCTTGGGCTGATGCATTACTTTCTGGGCTTGGAGGTTTGGCAGAGAGATGGATGCTTCTTCATTGGACAAGGGAAGTATGCAGTAGAGATCTTGAAGAGATTCAGGATGGAGGACTACAAGCCTATGGCCATACCACTAGTTTCCAACTGGAGGAAGATTAATGCATCTGGATCAGACGGATTTGATCCTACCTTGTATTGTCAGCTTATCGGATCGCTTATGTATCTGGTCAACACTCGACCAAACATCAGCTTTGCAATCAACTCTTTGAGTCAGCTCATGGTGGACCCTCGGAGAGTGCATTGGACGGCTGCGAAGCACATACTTCGCTACATCAATGGTACAGTGGAGTATGGATTGGTTTATGAGCGCAGGGGGAGTGTACCAGTTAGCAGGTTTCACAGATGCTGACTGGGCAGGATGTGTAGAGGACCGGAAGAGTACTTCAGGTTGTTGTTTCAGCATTGGATCAGGGGTGGTCTCTTGGTTCAGCAGGAAGCATAAGTCAGTTGCATTAAGCTCGGCAGAGGTTGAGTACATGACAGCCAGCATGGATGCTTGTGAGGGTATGTGGATGAGGAAGTTACTTTCAGGGTTGTTCAAGTGTAAGCTAGAGGCTATAGTAGTTCACTGTGATAATCAAAGTGGCACTAGGTTATCTAAGAATCCAGTGTTCATGACCGAAGCAAACACGTAGACATCAGGTACCACTTCTTGAGAGATTGTGTTCAGAGGGGAACCATTCGATTGGAGTACATACAGACAGATGAGCAGGTGGCAGACATCTTCACCAAGGCATTTTGCAGACAGAGTTTTGTGAAGTTCAAGAATAAGTTGGGGTTGCTATCGAATCCCTTCCTCGTTGAGAGGGAGTGTTGAACTAGCAGCAACAAGGAAGGTCTTCCTGCATGCATGTGTTCTTGCATGTAGAAGACTTAAATTAGGAAACCAGTTGTATTTAATTTACTTTTCCTAAGTTTACTTTGGAAAATAAATTAAAGTGATCTAAATTAACTTTAGTGAAACACTAGTTAAAGTGAAAGTGAAATTAGGGTTTTCGCTTTACCTAAAGTTAAAAAAGAGAGATGAATTTGTGGAGAGGACACACACACTTGTATTCCAACAGAGACAAGATACAGACAGGGAGAGAAAGTCAAACAGAGGATTTCGCTAGGAAGACGAAGGAGCGAGCAGCGGGATCACCGAGCTTCGTACAGCTGGGTTGTACACTCACACTAGAGGGTGTTGAGGTTTAACTAGGAGTTGCCTAGTGATTCTGTCATGTAGCTGCCTTCATTGGGTTTGGGTGAATTTGTAGTGATAGTAACGTTCCATATTTTCTCATAATAAAATCTATATCTGTCTGTTGCACAGGTTTTCCCATCTTGGGTTTTTCCGGGGGTTTTCATACCCAAAATAATTGTGTCATTATTGTGATGTGATGTTGTGATTTATTTCTTAGTTTTATATTCCGCTGCATACTGTAAAAGATATTCATATGTGGTTATCAGTAGAGATCTTGCATGCACTGTTAGCCCTAGTTTGAATATTAAAGGAAAATTTACAATGTCCAAGGGGGTTAATTAATGTTATGTGGTCATAATCATGGAATAGGCCCACTTGGTAGTTGGTGGGTAATAAATAGGCCTATTAAGTAGTTCGAAGGAATAATATAATGCTAAGGGGCAGTTGGCACAGACCCCAAAGTATACTCGTGAAATGGTATATATACACAAGTATCAGTGTATTGAGATGTTGGATGTTAAGTATTGTATTGTAGCAAGCATGGCTTGTGGACTGATTCCTTCTATACTATAAGGAGTCATTAATGGTGTTACCCTACCTTAACGATTTTCTCTATATTCTTGTGGTATCTACTACGTAGATGCATTTTATTATCTTGAAGATAAAGGTTATATTTTAAATTTTATCTACCAAGTTTCACTACAAGTGGTGTCAAAGCTCTTTCTTGGGCAGGAAAGTGAAACATTTTTTTTCTTTTTCCATATTTTTCAAAGGAAAAAAGATGGTCCTAACACTCAAATCCATTCTTGTGGCTTTCTGTACAGAATCTAAAGAAACCCATTGTAGATCTAAGTTCCTCTTAAAAATAACATAAGACATTACAATCAAAATTCAAGAAGTGAAGAATCGCTAATTTAAAATCAGTTAATTTAGGGGGGGGCTTCTAACGACAATCGCGAGACTTGCAGAGTAGATATCTTTTGACAAAGTTCCTAGATGGCTACTAGACTAGTGCCCACTGCTAGTGAATGAAAAATGGCTATGGCATTTCATAATTGTGGTCATACTAGAGATTCTAATCAATATTGAGAGAGTTATGGTTATTTCAAATTTGCTACCTAAACAACCTAGCTGCACAAAGGACCTTCATGGATAATTGAGTTATTTATTCAAAACCCTAGTTCTATTTTCAGGTTAAAGCAAGGATGATGTATTTTATAGGAAAATCATGTAGTCCTAGTGTTGAAGATTATATAAATGGGATGAAGACATAATTGCCCACTCTTTTGAGACACCACTTGGGCATTAATGTAAAGGATAATGTTTCCATATGGTGGTATTTTCTTAGCTATGACAAGATGAACGTAATTTTAGATGAAACACAACAAGTATTGTTAACAAGTGATATCGTGTTATGAAGGAGTATAATGAGAGAACAAAGGGTTTATTTTCATGTGTAAACTTCCTATTATAAGTTCATGGATGTCTTCAAAAGAAGGTCATTATTTCTATTAATCCTAACAAAAAACGTGAGCCATCAATGTTAACTTGGCTAAAAGATTGCAAGTTGAGGGTGAGAATGTTCAAATTTTTTAAAATTTGAAGATTATGAAAAAATATGTTTTGCACCTTGATTTTCATGCTATAGATATGTATGATGTGGATATTATGTTGATTTTCAGAACTCAGATCCGATTTAATGTCTCAAATAATTTACTTGCAATTATTAACAGAAAATACACGGAATTCACAACAGATCACACAGCAAGAAATAAACAAGAAATCACATGTATTTGACACTTAGATTGATATTGGAAAACCCCAACTAGGAAAACTTAGCAAACATTTTGATTTTTATCAAGATAAAAACCCTGGGCTCCCATCCTAAGATAATCGCCCACTGAGGAAAATATAACGACTGACTACTAGCAAATCACGCCTCAAGATCAGTCATTTGATCTTGTTAGCTGCTAACCCCTGGTTTCCCCTTGCTTCGTTCCTCTGACCTCTACCCCTTACACCTACACACTTAGCTGAAAGTCCCTCTTCAACCAATCAGTAAGATCTCCCTCTCCTACTCTATGTGACTGGTTGATGTGTCTGCTCCTCTCACCTAGGCTGCCTCTTATACTATTACAAATTTACAATATGCAAACACCTAAGACCAATACCATGGACTAACAAATACCATGGGCCCTTTAGTTCACTTTACATAAAGTAATGACAAAAGAACATTCACTTTAATAGTCCACTTAATTAAAGTGAAACTCCTAAGTCTAAGAGGTAATAATGATGACTTCCACCTGTAGACACTATCCACGTGGAAGTATCTGTCCAACGCTACAAAAATCAACACTCCCTCTTAGCGAGGAAGGTATTTCTCCATGAACCACTTGTAACTGATTCTCCCTCCGACCCTCGCACATTGTCACTCAAATCATCTTGCACACTGGCATTCCTCCAAATTTGTTGGTTAGTTGCTCCTTGTTTACTGAAAGACACGAAATCCATGATTCTACATATGTTGCGCTTCAATGCCAAGAAGTTTGAAAACTTCGTCAAAGGTCTTCTCTCCTACAATGTGCTCCTACAAGCCTGCTCCTGCTCTTTAGCATCCATCAATGTCATCTCGAACCAACTAGGTTTCCTAGCATAACTGGAAGGGGCTAACTCCCTTTTCCCCTCTAAAGGTCTACTCCCCACAATGGAATTCTATGAACACTACTCACCCTTCAAAGTCTTTTGATCCTTAACCTCTGTCATTGACATCGATTCAACTACAGGCTTTCCCTGTAACCTGTACACCTTGCCCTCTCTGACACCAAGCACTCATGTTGAGTTTATGCCAAATCCTACTAGTCGAATGAGAACTCGTTCTCTCTCAAAAGAAAGTGTACATCCTTTGTCCTCCAATGTTCATATTGAGGCCAAGTTCATCCTGTGTTATGGTACATACTACATACAACACATTTGTCACCTCCAGAGATCCTCCTAACTCTAGCTGAAACCAATGTTTTAAAACTCGGACTTGGACTCGGAATCAATCAAGGGTCAACTCAGACTCGAACTCAAAATTGGTAATGAACCAGCAATGACTTAGCGGATTTGAATTTATTGACTCAATTTACTCAAAAAATACAGAAACTATTTGAATTTTAAATAAAACAATATTTTAAAGATTCTAATCCATGATTCCAAAGCATTAGAGAAAAATTTCGAAAGACTGCTCATGTATATACAATATAAGGGTGAAAATATCGAAATGGCACGAAGTGTATTGCGGAATACATATCTGGATTCTAGAACAAGAGGCCTAAATAGTCTGCATAGTCCAACAAACAACATGCTATGATACATTATACATCATACATGTCATTGATCAACATCATCAATCATCAAACTCATCACCACTACTAGAACTAGAAGTAGAACCAAAATCAAGAATAGCAATGGCATAAGCAATAGCATCATCATCTAGCTCAAGCTTGAACTCCTTAAGGCCATCTACAATTGCAGTAGTAGCAGTAGATGAACACCTAGAAGCATGAGGCTAGGGTTCATCTTATAGCTTTAGGGCTAGATTCTAAGTTGCACAAAATGGGGAAACAGGGATAAGTTTTTAAAACGGGGACGTGTTTGAAATGTAATCCCCAAAAATTTTGGAAATGGGGATATATATCAAAGTTGATCCTCCAAGAACTTTAACAATGACTCAACACCCTACAATTTTGATGAAATTTCCTAATCCAATCGTTAAAATAAGGTAGAAAAAGATTGTCATGCTTAATAAGTGATCTTGCTTGAGTTAAGAGTACATTTTTTATTAATGTCATAACAAAGGAGTTCAACAATCAACACCACCAATATCAAGCTATATAGAGGGGTTGATGTGCTTGATTAAATGCCAATCTCATACCCTCGTACATGATAGAATTTGGTGGAAACTTTGCAATTTTGAAATATTGAAAAATGTTAAGTCTGTTGAATTCTGAATGGGATCTAAAATTCTACTTTTGGTATATTAAGTCCGATGAGGTTGGAACCACTCTCAAACATCCTGAAACAATTAATGGTAATGTTAAAAATTTAAGTAAAAGGATAGAAAATGAAAGATAAGGAGAATGCCACTTTTACTTTAAGAATTTAACATTACCATTTAGTATCTCCAAATCTACTGAGTAACTGAACAAAGCAAAAAAAAATTCCAGACAACTCAGCTGGTTTAGGTTGGGACTCTACTGAGTTGAGCAGTTCGGTACTGAACCGATCGAGTCAGACACCAACTCGGTCGATTTGGTATTGAACCAGTCACCCGATCCGGTTTTAAGGTCAATTCAGCTCAGTGGAGGGTCAACTCCTCAACTTGGCCGAGTTCGAGTACGAGTTGAGCGATTTTAAAAACAATGGTTGAAACCTAACTATTCCAACTCCCTTTACATCACGCTTAGCATGAGTGCCAAGCTCCATATGCGAATCTGGGATTGTCCCTCACAACCTGGTGAACAAATCACATGTCCCCATCATGTGACGAGCAACCCCACTATCCACAAATCAGGAACTACCCAAAACAATGTTAGAAATGCAAGAGACTAACAAGAACTCTTTCTCGAACTTTTCAACAAACTCTTTCTCTTCTGCAGTTGTTGCTACCTACTGAGACTTGCTCTTATCTTTCTTCCATTTTGGACACTATGAAGCATAGTGGCCACACTTGTGGCATGAAAAGCACTTGACTATGCTCATGTCCTTCTTCTTCTTCACCCTCTGTGAAGTTGTCCCTGTATTGTTCTTGTTCCTCTTTGCCTAACTGGCAAGAGCAACATTCTCCTCATCATCATCCAGATAGAGGCTCCTCCCGAATTTCCTCTTGGATGAAGTCGTCCCATAACCTCTCCCAGTCAGGAAAATTCTTCTGTGCAACAATCCCTTTGAAGAAGGTTTTCCATGTCTTGGTAAATCCATTTAGGGCAATCCTCACCAACTCTAGATTTGCCACTTTCTCCCCAGTTGCTTCCAACTTCTCACGAATCTATGTGATCCTAGTGAGATAAGAAGCTACAGTATAATTCTTGGACATCTTGGTGCTTCTGAGGTCCTCCTACAACACCATATTCCTGTTTTGATTTTTACTCTGATATAAACCTATCAAAGCATCCCACATTTCCTTGTTGACGTCTTCTCAACTATGTGAGGGGTCAAATGATCATTTTCCACATCCAAGATAACTTTCTTGGCCTTCACATCTTTTAGGTTATTATCTTCCAAGACCTTAGGATTTGTCAACGCGGTCATTGTTGTGTTAGCTAACTCCCACAGCCTATTCTCCATGAGAACCAACTTGACCCGTGCCTTCCAAGGGCTGTAGTTGGAGGCACCCTCAAACCTATCTTTATAACGTATCCCTGTAGCAACCATTTTTTAACTTGTTTTTATTACTGCCTGGACCCAGATCTACAGCTTGGTGTTGCCCAAGCCTGTTACTGCTACCCAAATTACTTCCTGGGCCTTTTCAATTACTTCCCAAAATTTATAGTTGCTATCCAAATCTGTTCTAGGCTACCAAAATTTTTGGGCATTACTTGAAATTTTATTGGTTGCACGAAATCCGCTACATCCTACCCAATGGTTTCCCTAAGCCTCCTCGACGATTTAACCTTAGCGACTGAGTTTTATAGCGGCTCTTCCTGCCCAACCAGCGGCTTGGCGGCTGCTCCTCAAGGCGGCATGGCTTGCTTGGCAACGGCTACCCTATTGGCATCCTTCTCTCCTTTCCGCGTTTGTTTCTTGTCGGTAGATCCCCACACGGCTTCCTTTTGTTGCTCATTTGGTGCCTATCCCACGCCACTTGCCGGTTCATGAGTCGTCACTTCTCTGCAACCGTCGATGCTCCGCATGCTCCCTTCTACCAACAATCCACAGCATTTGTTGTTGCTCAACCTCCCACAAGTCCAATCTTGTCCACCAACTCCTCTGCACCCATGCCTGTCAGCCTTCCTTTTCCATCTTGGCCTATCTTTGTCCACAATCTGGTGCTCTACAGTCCTCGGTTGCAACTGCTCCGACATGACCCAATCCATAGCACCCTCGGTCAACAACTCCGATGTCACTTTGCTGTCACTCGTGCCTACATTGTAGACTACTCACAATCCCTAATCCGCCTAATCTCCTTCAATCAACCACTTGTGCAGATGACGGCTATAGCACATAGCCCACAACCAGACATTGTTTTACAGCTACCGTACAACCCATATGGCATCTTTCATTTTTTTATAATTCTTCATAAATCTCTGCAAGATCTCCTGCTCAAAGCTAAAACCCATGCTCTGATACCATGCTGATTTTCAAAACTTAGATTTGATTTAATGTCTCAAATAATTTACTTGCAATTATTAACAAAAAATACATTGAATTCACAACAAATCACGCATCGAAAGATAAACAAGAAATCACATGCATTTGACACTTAGATTTTACCCTAGAAAACCCCAACTGAGACAAGCTAGCAAACAATTTGATTTTTATCAAGATAAAAAACCTGGGCTCCTGTCCTGGGAAAATACAATGACAGATTGCTAGCAAATCACAACTCAAGATTAGTCCTTTGATCTTGTTGGTTACTAACCCTCGATTGCCCCTTGTTCCATTCCTCTGAACTCTGCCCCTTGCACCTGCACACTTGACTAAAAGTCCGTCTTCAACCAATCAGTAAGATCTCCCTCTCTTACTCTATGTGACTGACTGATGTGTCTCCTCTCACCAAGGTTGTTTCTTATACTATCACAATATGTAAATACCATGGGCCTTCTAGTTCACTTTACATAAAATAATAACAAAAGAACATTCACTTTAATAGTTCACTTAATTAAAGTGAAACTCCTAAGTCTAAGAGGTAATAATGACAACTTTCACCTGTAGACATTGTCCATGTGGAATTACCTAATTGATGCTACAAAAATCAACATATTATTCTTGGATAACCTTGGATGGACTTGGTATAGATAATATTATGAAGCTTCCATATAAGAAAAAGAAAAGCATACTGTAAAATATTTCTCTTACTAAACAAGGTGGCAAAGGAAGTAGTGATTGTCCAAAAACTCGTTACAGTACCTTCAAACACGACAGATGAAAAGTTTGAGGTTGAATCAGAAGAAGAGTCTACAAAAGCACATAAAGGAAAACCCTGGCAAGGGCATAAAATGAAGAAGAAACTACAAAGTTGGATTCCTCGAAGAAATCACAGGTTGAAGAGTCAAAGAAAGAAGGAACAATAGCTAAGGTTGCTTCATATCACCACCACACCACCTAGAGAAAGAACAATCATCAAGACAACACCATGAGCATCAACAAACTTACTATGGACCAGCATAGAACCAACAAGGCACCTAGTATGGAGGCAAATGGAGCACTAAAAGCAATGCATAGATATATTAAAGTAGCACAACAACAACATGGAACCAAAGGGGAAACTAAACTCAAGATCGAGGTAGCAAGGAAATAGTTGAATCCCATGTCCACATTTCACTAGGATGAATCGATGCTCTACCTTGGTACCAGTTGATTTCATTGTTTAGTAAATCATATCGTATGGTTTCCACTCATGTTTTGAGGAAGAAATATGCAAATGGGGATGGAACGTAATGTACCTAGGGAGGATAATATGGGGTACCTAGGGAGATACTCAAGAGGGATAATTAATGTAATATGGACATAATCATGGAATAGATCCACTTGGTAGTTGGTGGGTAACAAATATGCCCACTAGGTAGTAAGAGGGAATAAAATTATAATAAAGGGTAGTAGGCATAGACACCAAGGTATACTCGTGAGAAAATATATATACAAATCAATGTCATGTATTGAGATGTTGGATGTTGGTATTGTATTGTAGCAAACATGGCTTGTGGAGTGATTCCTTCTATGAGTAATTGATGGTGTCACCCTACCTTAATGGTCTTCTCTATATTCTGTGTTATCTATTGTGTGGATGCATTTTATCATTCTAAAGTCAAGGGTCATATTTTATATTTATCTGTCAAGTTTCACTATAGCATATAAAAAGATATTAAGCCCAATCCCTTCACAAGATACATGGCATCATCACCCTAGCTCCATAAGCTTTTTGCCCTCCTCTTGAAACATGCTGAAGTCTTTCTAGCATAAGTGATATGTCTCAAATCACCATTGCCCGCATGCCATCCAACCCCTAAAACTATGTAGATGGAGGATTGGATACCATGGCAAAGTGGCTATCTATATTGGTAGTCAAATCATCCACACCTGAAGCATCTACACTTCCTACAAATTCCTATTGTCGTTGTTGCTTACCTTTTCCCTACTTCCAATTGAAACACTAAGAGGCATAGTGAGCATGCTTGTTGCAGCTAAATCCCTTGATATGATTCAATATTTTCTTCCCCTAACATGAAGAATCTAATTCTTCCTCCTTACCCTTCTGACCCCTTCAAGGTCCTTTTTCCCTACCTCCTCTCCCGAGTCTTGCTTTCATACCTCCTCTCCTCACATTCCCAACGAGGATAAGGTCTAGTACATCATCCTTATCCTTGTAACTAGTTGAGACTTGTTCTAGTCTCATCTACTCTTCACAAAAACATCCCACAACTACTCAAAGATAGGCAATTTGTCCCAACCATAGATAACCTAGACATAGTTGTGCCAAGATGAACTAAATCCATTCAAAGCAATTTGAACTAGCTCATGACTTCATCACCAACTACACCAGGTTGGTCTCTCAAATCTACTGGCTTCATCAAATAGCTAATTATTGTATTTATCTTGCACATGTAGGTTGTGGTGAGCATTTTCCTATATGCATCCACACTCTAGTATAGGGTTCCCAAGGCATCATACATCTCCTTGGCAATGTTCTTAATGATATGAGGGATCAAATGATTTTTCACAAAATCTAGTAGGACTTCCTTTGCATTCATTCATTCTCGTTGTACTTTGTCAGATCTTGGGATCTTTCAAAGGTTTGAACTCCTTCTCCACAATCCCTCAAAGGTTCACTACTTCCAAGAGGTTTTGCAATCTGTACCCACAACACATGGTCAAAGGCGTCCATCAATGGGTATCTCTTGCATTCTAAGAATGGCCATTACTACAACTCCAATGAACAAGCTTTGATCTCCACTCATTGGATCATCTAGGATTTCACACCCCGCAACGCTTCTCAAGTCCACATATCAATCACAAGCACAAATCTACATAAATCACTAAATCTTGGACATCCCACCCACTGAAACCCTCTAACACCTTTCTTTCCTTCAATATTGATCTCTCCATACACAAAATTCTAGAACCCTTCAAATACACCACTCAAATATCATGTTAAATTTTTAACCCATAGTAATAGTCATAATCTGATTTCTAACCCTCCTACAAAGGAAAATAAAAGACTAAAATATCTATCAAAACTATAAAATCTTAAATCTACTAGATACTAAAACACATCCCATTGAAGAAAGTAACAATTACACATATCCGAAACTCAAATCACATCACGTTTTATTACTCTTGAAAATAAGAAATACACTAAAGTCTTCAAACTTTACCATTCACATACTGCTTATACTCTAAAAGACCGAATGACACCTACCTTCTTATATCACTGAAGCAAAGACTCTAAGGTTTACAAAAGTAGCTCCGATCTAGAACTAGATCAATCCCTAAACCCTAAATTTATTCTTGGCCTTGGGATTACCACCCTCAACTTGAATGAAAGAACTATTCCTAGGAAAGTGCATCTACTAGAAGGGAGTGCAACTATGCATGCATGCATCTCTTTCTTCTAGGGATCTGCACCCCATCTATTCTAGGAACCTTTCCGCATGCAAAGCACCCTAACTTAAATAGATTTGAATTGAACTAGAACTAGGAACTTGAACTTGCTAAATTTGAAACAATAGTAAATTGAACCAAACTGAGGGTGGTGCATGCACGAGTTTATAACTATGTCTATTGTTCCCTCATTGAACCTATTCACTACTAGTGTAAGGAGACGTTGAACACACTCTTTATGTTCCTATACCCACCAAAAAAATTGTTGTCATAAAGGATGTTGTATGGAATATCTATTGGAGTACCTACCATTGTACCTTCTTTGCAAGCACCCAAGTCTTCTATGCTCCTACTACAAGTAATGGTGCTTTGCTATATACTTTCTATAGTACTAAATATCCAACACTTGTGATTTACTCTTTGTGTGAAGCAATGTATAAATTGCAATGATTTATTTATGTGTGATGCAATGTATAAAATTATTTCTAAGGTCATTGAAAGAAGGCTTAAGCCCATTTTATCTCCTTCCATATCAAAACAAATATCTGGGTTCCTTGATGACATCCATATTAATGAAGCTATTGGGATTGCACAAGATCGACTTCACTCTATAAAGGTGAGGAAAATCCCATCTTTTATCATGTAATACCCCAATTTTGACCCCATAATGTAAATTTGTAAATACTAAACATTGATGTAAAAGGCTAGAAGCCAAAAACAAATGGTCTTGGATGACCGATACTATGTAAATATGTACATTTTGATATTAATATAAAATCTCTAATGGTTGTCGAGCAAGAAGGATGAAGAAGAGATGGGGGGCTATGATTCCACAAGTAGGAAAGTGATAGTGGGTGAAGGGAAAATGACCTTATTGAGCTTAAGTTTATTTCCCTAGACTTAGCAATGTAAACCAAGTTCCTAAACAATAATTAAGAGACATGCTTTAATTAAAGCATGATTTAACTATCGCAAATTGGGATTAAGAGGGGAAAAAGTGGTTCCATGTGGAGGGGCCATATGTCAATCTAAAATATGCTTATAAAAGGGAGATTTCAAGCTTGTGAGGAGTTCGTTCCTCATTCATTCCAACTATTTGAATTTCATTCCTCTTTATTGCCATCACCTTGAACTCCCATGGCTTAGTACCTATGACAAATGATCAAGATGCCATTGTTGAATATGGACTATTCACGCGACTAACCCTGGTAGATTGGTGCGTGAGAGAAACTTGGCCTGTAGCTTGTGCCCTAGAATCCAAATTCAGAGACTTCTTGTCCATCCTATGCTGGAGCGCTAGAAGGGAATTAAAGGCTACTCGAGCGACTGTTAGCTCAAAGAAGGGGGCTTGTTCCTAGCTTTGTGCAGGTTGATGGGGAAGGAGTATTGAGGATTGGGATAGTTGTGGAGGGGGGTTTCTGCACCAATGGGTTGCATGAAGGATTGGGTTGTGTAGAGCAGTATTGAGAGAACTTTTCCCTTATGGATTGATAGCCCCAGCTTGGGGGTGGTCTGTCAAAGTAAGATAATGGCTTGATAGTGCCTATGGCTAGGAAAACATCCTTCACCTCCAGCCAGTTGGAGAATAATTGATTAAAAAGATAAGTCTCTAACTGTGTATGAAATCCATGGATTAATCTGTGTTTGCATGTTGTTTAATTTGTTGTTTTGTGAATGTTTAAGCGCATGGAATTGCTTGGAATGGCAACATATGTATTTTATGTTTGAATTGTCTGTAAATTATAATATATACATAAGATAATTTGGGTGACCATGTATATTTAATTTCGTTGTTAAACTAACAAAATAGGAATAACGAAATTGGGCATAAGTGGTGAATTTGGATGTGTAGTTTGAGTTGTAAATTTTCCTTTATGATTCAAACTAGGGCTAAACAGTGCATGCAAATCTCTACTGATAACCACACATGAATATCTTTTAAAGTATGCAGCGAAATATAAAACTGAGAAATAAATCACAAAATCACATCACAATATTGACACAATTATTTTGGGTATGGAAACCCCCGAAAAAACCCAAGATGGGAAAACGGGTGCAGCAATCAGATATAGATTTTATTATTAGAAAATATGGAACGTTACAATCACTGCAAATTCACCCAAACCTGGCAAATGCAGCTACATGGCCGAATCACAGGGCAAATCCCAGCTAAACCTCAACACCCTCCTATGTGAGTGTACGGCCCAGTTG
Source organism: Pseudotsuga menziesii (assembly GCA_001517045.1). Classification (NCBI taxonomy): domain Eukaryota; kingdom Viridiplantae; phylum Streptophyta; class Pinopsida; order Pinales; family Pinaceae; genus Pseudotsuga; species Pseudotsuga menziesii. Next base: position 274,653 of record LPNX010840821.1, on the reverse strand, counting down.
TACGAAGCTCGATGATCCTGCTACTCACTCCTTCGTCTTCCCAGCTAAATCCTTTGTCTGACTTTCTCCCCTTGTTTGTATCCTGTCTCTGTCGAAGTACAAGTGTGTGTCCTCTCCACCAATTGATCTTTCTTTTATAACTTTAGGTAAAGCGAAAACCCTAATTTCACTTTCACTTTAACTAGTGTTTCACTAAAGTTAATGTAGATCACTTTAATTTATTTTCCAAAGTGAACTTAGGAAAAGTAAATTAAATACAACTGGTTTCCTAATTTAAGTCTTATGCATGCAAGAACACATGCATGCAGGAAGACCTTCCTTGTTGCTGCTAGTTTAACACTCCCTCTCAACGAGGAAGGGATTCGGTAGCAACCCCAACTTATCCCTGAACTTCACAAAACTCTGTCTACAAAGTGCCTTGGTGAAAATGTCCGCCGCCTACTCATCTATCTGTATGTACTCCAACCAAATGATTCCCATTGAAGACAATCTCTCAAGAAGTGGTAGATGATGTCTATGTGTTTGCTCCGGTCATGGAACACTGGATTCTCAGATAGCCTGATGCCACTCTGATTATCATAGTGAACTATTGTAGCCTCTAGCTCACACTCGAACAACCCTGCAAGTAACTTCCTCAGACACATACCCTCACAAGCAGCCATGCAGGCTGCCATGTACTCAGCCTCTGCATAGCTCAATGCAACTGACTTTTGCTTTCTGCTGAACCAAGAGACAACACCTGAATCAGCAACCTGAAGTGCTCTTCCGGTCCTCTACACATCCTGCCCAATCAGCATCTGTGAATCCTGCTAACTATACACTCCCCCTGCGCTCATAAACCAATCCATACTCCATTGTACCTCTGATGTAGCGAAGTATGTGCTTCACAGCCGTCCAATGCACTCTTCGAGGTTCCACCATGAACTGACTCAAAGAGTTGACTGCAAAGCTGATGTTTGGTCGAGTGTTGACCAGATACATAAGTGATTCGATAAGTTGACGATACAAGGTAGGATCAAATCCGTCTGATCCTAATGCATCAATCTTCCTCCAGTTTAAAACTAGAGGTATAGCCATAGGCTTACAGTCCTCCATCCTGAATCTCTTCAGGATCTCTACTGCATACTTCCCCTATCCGATGAAGAAGGATCCATCTCTCTGCCAAATGTCCAAGCCCAAAAAGTAATGCATCAGCCCAAGGTCCTTCATCTCAAACTACACTGCAAGTTTGGACTTGCAGTCTCCAATCAGCCTCTCATCTCCTGTCAAAAAGAGATCATCCACATATAGGACCAATATGAGAGGCACCTCACCTGTCAAGAAGTACAGGTTGTGGTCAGCCTCACTCCACTGAAATCCCATCTCCCGTAGATAGGTGTCAATCCTCGAGTACCATGCTCGAGGAGCCTGCTTGAGCCCATAAAGAGCTCGATGCAGTCTACATACATGCATCTCCCTGTTCTCCACATCAAACCCCTCTGGCTGCTCAATATATACCTCCTCCTCTATCACTCCATTGAGGAAGGCAGTCTTGACGTCCATCTAATGGACTCGCCAACCCATCTCTGCTGCGAAAGAGATAATGGTCCGAATAGAAGAATACCTAGCTATAGGGGTGAAGGTCTCCTCATAGTCAATACGCTCCTTCTGTGAAAACCCCTTTGTCATGAAGTGTGCCTTGTACTTCTCCACGCTTTCGTCTGTTGCATGCTTCACTTTGTAAATCCATCTGGATCCCACCACCTTTTTTCCTTGTGGCCTTGGCACAATCTCTCATACCTGGTTTTTCATAATGGAGTCGTACTCCTCAATCATGGCCTCCTGCCACACATCATGTTGTGCAGCCTCCCAGAAGCTGGAAGGTTCAGAGTTAATCAACTTTGTCATCTGTGCCATATAACTAAGCCTCTCTAGTCGTACACTCCGTATGAAAGATCTCTATGGAGGATCAACCTGCCTGGAATCCTGTACTATGGACCTAAACCACTTAGGCCTTGGCCTAGTGTTAACCTGTTGTGGCTGCTGGATATCCGTATCCCGCTGCAGCTCATCCTCCAAGTCAATGATTGTAGGATTCTGTCCACCTGACTCCCTCTGACTACCGCAACCTGTGCTCTGTGTTTGTATCTGTACCTGTACATCTGGCTCCTCCAACTTGACCCCCGACTCCTCTGTTGGTTGCTGCTCTGCTGGTAAGTCCAGAGATTTCTACAAGGTCGTGTCCTCATCGAACTAGACATCCCTGCTGACAATGATCCTCCTACGAACAAGAATGTAAACTCTATATGCCTTTGAAATCTCGTTGTAACCAACAAGTAACCCCTTCTCTCCAGAAGGGTCCAGCTTCTTCCTATTGTCAACATGAACATGACAATAGTAGACACTGCTGCATATGTGAATGTGACTCATATCTGGCCTAGTGCCTATGAAGACCTCCTCTGGTATCTTCCTCCCCAAAGTTGTGTGGGGACACCTATTCTGAATGTATACTGCAGTCCTGTATGCCTCGGCCTAGAGGAATAGAGGTAATCTCTGATCAAATAGCATGGCCTTGGCTGCTCCAACCATCATCCTGTTCTTCCGCTTTGCAACTCCATTCTACTGTGGGGTATGGGGCACGGTGTGGTCCTTCTTGATCCCCTCAGCCGAACAATATTCCATGAACTCATTGGAAGTGTACTCACCCCAGTTGTTTGCCCTCAACACCCTAATCTTCTTTCCTGTTTGGTTCTCCACAAGAGTCTTGAACTCTCGAAACCTCTCAAAGACCTCTGACTTAGCCTTCAAGAAATAGATCCAGGTTTTCCTGGAATAGTCATCAATGAAGGTTACGCAATAACTGTAACCACTCAACGAATGGACAGTCATAGGTCCGCATACATCAGAATGCACCAAGTCCAAGGGCTCCTTAGACTTGTGCTCACTCTGTGGGAAAGGCTTCCTGATGTTCTTCCCCAAAGCACAACCCTTGCAGTGGTTATGCTTTTCCTCCTGTACCTGAGGGACTCTAATGACTGCCTGTCTCAAATGCTTCAATGCTCCATGGCGTAAGTGTGCCATCCTCCTATGCCACAACTCAACCTGACTGTTCTTCTTGTTGTTGACTAGAGCCTTTGCAGGATCAAAGTGTAATCTGTACACTATCCCACTCATTCTTCCAATCACCTGATCCAAGCTCCTATCTAACCCCTTAGGCCTGATATACACTATGGTCACGGAGCTTTACCTGATATCTTGTGTCCTCCAGAGTGGAGACTGATATAAGGTTCTTGGTCAATCCTGGAACATATAAGACATCAACAAAACTGAGGGGTTTGCCAGACTCCCTCTCATATGAAACAGTGCCAACTCCCTGCGCCTGATACCGTGCATCATCACCCAGCTCAACGTGCATCCCTATTCCACCCTCCTGCATATTCCACCCTCCTGCAAGTCTTTGAAGAATCTCTTCTGTCCAGTCATATGACTAGATGCTCGACTGTCGATGTACCATATGCTACTCCCTATGGTGCTTGCCATGCAAGCTATCAAGCAAAACTCCTCATCAAAGTTCCTGCTAAACTCATCCACCTCTGCTGATCCAGCCATCTGAGCGTTACTCTTCTTCTTCATGTCCAGGCATTGGGAGGCAAAGTGTCCCTACTTGTGGCAGATAAAACACTTGACCTTTGACACGTCAAGGTTCTTCTTACCATCCTTCTTCCTCTTTGCCTTCCCCTTGCTCTTCCCTGTAAGGGCTAGAGCCTCCTCATCCACAATCTGTGGGGCACTGCAGAATGAGCTTGATCCTTGACCCATGCGGGTCTCCTCCTGCACAAAGTCATCCCATGGTCTCTGCCAATCAAGGAGCTTCTCCCTAGCCACAACAACTTTGACAAAGGTGTCCCATGGCTTAGAGAAGCCATTGAGGGCTATCCAAACTAGCTCCTTGTTACCACCTAAGTTGTACTTAGTGGTTTTTTATCAAGTGAGCCTGGTGAACCGGACAAGGATAAATTGTTTGGACTTCAGAAGACCTTTGGAAGTACTTCTGGGAAGTGCTTGTTGTACTATATCACATGTTCATACCCCATGGGGGAATTGTAATAAATGTTCTAGCATGATAGTGTCTGTAAAAGACTCGGTCTCTTAGACTTTATTTGTCAATCCGATCAGCCTAGGGTGTTTTTTCCCTTGGTTATTATTGGTTGTTGAATAAACGACTGATAATTTCTGAATTTTTCACTCCATACCTCCAAAGTTGGGGTGGTCGGCTTGGCATTTAGGCCTATAGAGGTTATTAAAGTCTATGTATCTATGTATAAACATGCTAGACATCATGGTCGAGTCATATGTGAACATGTCTAAGTCCCCCTAGGTTTTTCTTTTATTTTTCAATTTTTTAGTTTTTTCAGTGTTTTTTATTAAAATTTAATTTTTCCAAAACTTAGGCTATTTTTTAATAGTTTAATTGGAAAAATTGATTTTGTAATAAAAGTGGGCCAAATAATCAGTTTCAGTCATGTAGGTGTTCATTTTCAAGCTAAGAGCACCATGTAAACCCATGGACCCACTTTTTCCTAGTTTTGAGTGATTTTCCATCACTCAGGTCAAAAAACCCCAAAAAATCAATTATTGATTATTTTAATTAATAAATTGATGAATAATGGAGCAAATCTAAAATCATAGATCAGTGGATTCTCAGCCGATTTGATTGAAATCAGTCAGATCTGAACCAAATTGACTGGATCTGACAAATCCTTGACTGATGGAGGTGATCTGGACAGATCCAGAGTTGATCTTCAGCATCCGTTATGGGGAATTTCGCCCTCCCTCTCTCCTCCACACATTTTGGCTCATCTGGATGAGTTTTGGTGGATGCTTCAGTCAACAGGTTGAGTTGTCAGTCAGATCAGCCCCCTGATTGACATTTGCACTCAGTGAGACTTAGATCTGGCTCAGTTAGACACAGATCAGGCATTGATCGACTCTCCATCAGCTGATTTGATCTATCTCCTTAGGATTTGCGCCCCCCCTGGGCTGGATCTCCTGTTTTTGTATATATCCAAGCATAAGCCTCCTCTTCCAAGCTAGTTAGAACTGGGATTGAGGTGCTGCTGCTATTGTACTGTTGTTATTGTTCATTTGAAATAAAGAGAAGCTTTGGAGGTAAGACGGTGTTATGCCATTGTATGTGTGGATGATCATTGCCATTTTTTACTGAGGTAGCCTGTATCTGTGTTCATAATTTGTTGATTGCTTGTGGATTCATTGCTAAGATTGGTAATAAGCTTATTATAATCTTGATAGGAAAGGTGCTTTTCAATAAGTTTATTGGCCATCTCTTTCCTTTGATGCATGTTTAGAGATCTAGATTATGCATGTTCTATAAGCTTATATGCATGTTATTCTGAATCTCTGTGTATGTACTAATCGGATCTCACAAGTATTTTGGCAAGTTTTTTTATTTCAACTGAGCTGCAGGTTCCTAGATTGGAGATGATGCTGATCTAGTTTGCTTCTTCACTCTCTCCAAAACCTTCCAAAGGCATAGTCCCTCGACATTCCACCTGAAAGCTCCACAGTGGATCTTCAAGGCTACCAGCATTTCTCTCCTCCTCTTCTTCCTTCAAAATCAATTCTTTTACCCGGTTACTTTGTTCACAGCTTTGATATTCTTTAGATCTATCATCTTAAAGTAAATTTAACATAGATCTATCTTCTCAAAGCCCATAATCTAGATCTTGTTCTTAAGAGGTTTCATAAGCATTCTAGATCTAGCTTTTGGGAAATCATCCTTTTTGCATGGAATTTTAAAGAGAATTTGTAGCTTGCATGCATTAGATTTCTGTTTTCTGCTATAAAAGATAAATCTAGCAATCAGTGCACATCATATTGGCTGCCTAAAAGGCAAGCCAAGATCTTGCTTTCCTTGGTTCCCTTTTTACCTTTTTTAACTAGTTTTTACTTAGCTTTTTTTTTGTTAAAAGTAAGCTGACCCAAAGGTGCTTTCAGGGTGCTTTTGGGCATATTTCAGTCTAATAAACTTGCTGGTTTTTAGCAAGCATAACAGAAAAGAAGAGGATCTGCTGTTCGAAAGTGAATTTTGGGCCTTCTAAATCCCCCAGGGGTCTCCCTTTTTTACTGAAATCTTTAATTTTTGCACTTTGTAAGCTCTTGGTTTCATTCTATATAAGAATCAAGACGCATCATATCAGTTTGTTAATATTGTAACCGCTGGTAATAAAAATAATTTTGAATAGGCTCTTTCGAGCCCATTCCCCATCCCCCCTGGGGGGATTTGCGTCCGTGTCATTTTTTGCTTTTCGTTCATCTTTTTTCAATCTAGCGTAGTATTAATTTGCAGGGTTGTATACTTTGATTTAAAATCAATTCCATATTCCATTTTTATTGGTTTCAAAGTAACTTTAATACTTACCCCACGAGCCTCCTTTTGAGCCGAAAGGTGAAGAAAGGTTTGCGGTAGTCTAATTAGAAAATTGTGGTTTGCTTATCTTTTTATGTTTCATTTGCTATCATCATTTGTTTCAGTAACCATAATAAAATCAACCCCTCCTTGATTCCCCGATTGAGGTCCACTTGGATCGAAAGAGGCTCCTGGAGGGTTTTCTTTTTAACAAGAACATCCATCTCAAAATTTACTAAAATTGACAAGACTCCGATGTGTATGCTCTGCACTTGGCTGCGGTTCGTCCGATCAGTCAAGCTGTATCAAAAGCATTTGAGTGACTAGTATAATTAGAATTCACTCTCCCAAATTGACAAACCATCAGGTGAAAATCCAACACCTAGATCAAACCATTACGATGGCAAAATACCCAAAGAAAGCAAGAACTTCTGAAAAGTGACCTCGGGGCGCCGATCTTTGTCACACCCTAATGGGTGCATTATGAACAATAGCCCCAGGGACTCCATTCAGCCCACATATTCCTTGCGGGTAGCCGTAAAGTTTTAGTTTTGGACATACTCCAAGTACTCTCGGGTATATCTAGAGTCCACCCCTTCGCCTAATTTTAATCAACTCATATTTCACATTAACTTAAAACGTACCAAGAGGCAATTGCAAAACATTCACTCCAAGCACATGCAAGTACATTGATTTTATTTTGACTCCATTTTAAGGCACTGGTTATTTTCTTGCTATATATATATATTGTGTCACAGCATTGTGCTTTCGTGCGCTCATTTTGTATCTTGTCATCCATGGTTGTTTTTGGTTAAATTTCAAACTCCTAGGTAATTCATTCAGTTTAACATCGCCATACTAAGTAATTAGCCTTAGTAACTTAATAGGGTCTACCCCCCTTGACTTCATTAGGAGTTGAGCCTAAACGTAGGAGTCAAGAACAAGGTGACAGCCTTGACTCGAGACTTGCCCCCAAGGACACACCGAGTGGCTTGAAGATTTCTGCCACGTGACCTAGGTGTGTGAAAGGCGGCAACACACCTCATCCACTGTCTTAGAGCCAACAGCTCCAAGCTCATCCTTGATCTGTGTGAGCCTCGTGAGATAAGGCACCACTCCTTCTGCCTTAGCCATCTTGGTGTTGGGCATCACCATCCTCTCTTGCAACACCATCTTCTGGTTCTCATTCTTGCTTTGGTACAAACTCTCCAAAGTTGTCCACATCTCTGCTGCGGTCTTCTTACCAAAAAGGTGAGGAACTATATGGTCCTTCTCTCCATCCATGATAACCAACATGGCTCTAGGATCGGTCTTCTTCCAAGCTGCTAAATCTGTCAGATCTGTGGGTGCAACCTTCATGGAGTCAATGTGCTCCTCTGCATCACTAACATCTAGGATCCTTGTGATCCTTTCTTTCCATGTAGGAAAGTTCTGAGCACCCTGGAGTCTATCCTCAACTCTCAACTACACGACCATAGTGAAGTGTACCTGTCAAACCCTAGATCTGGAAGTCTAGGTCTGTGTCTTCCTATAGATCTACCCCTGATGTATCACTGTTGCTGCAAATCTCTCCGCTTTAGCTCACCAAAGCTCTGATACCATGTAAATTTTCCTTTAATATTCAAACTAAGGCTAAACAGTGCATGCAAATCTCAACTAATAACCACACATGAATATCTTTTACAGTATGCAGCGGAATATAAAACTAAGAAATAAATCACAACATCACATCACAATATTGACACTATTATTTTGGGTATGGAAACCCCCGGAAAACCCAAGATGGGAAAATGGGTGCAGCAATCAGATATAGATTTTATTATGAGAAAATATGGTACGTTACAATCACTGCAAGTTCACCCAAACCTGGTGAATGTAGCTACATGGCAGAATCACAGTGCAAATCCTAGCTAAACCTCAACACCCTCCTATGTGAGTGTACGGCCCAGCTGTACGAAGCTCGATGATCCTGCTGCTCGCTCCTCAGTCTTCCCAGTTAAATACTCTGTCTGACTTTCTCTCCATGTCTATATCCTGTCTCTGTCGGAATACAAGTGTGTGTGTCCTCTCCACCAATTGATCTTTCTTTTATAACTTTAGGTAACGCGAAAACCCTAATTTCACTTTTACTTTAACTAGTGTTTCACTAAAGTTTATTTAGATCACTTTAATTTATTTTCCAAAGTAAATTAAATACAAATGGTTTCCTAATTTAAGTCTTCTGAATGTAAAAACACTTGCATGCAGGAAGACCTTCCTTGTTGTTGCTAGTTTAACATGAGTATCCAGTGGTCTTAATGGTTGAAAGAGGTGACTGGGTATCTTACACATCATCAAGCTAAACCTATCTAAAGCTTATAATAAGGTTAGTTGGTCCTACCTTAGGCTAAAGTTGCTACATGTTCGAATCAAGTATGATTTTGTAATTGGGTGGAAAGGGTTTTTTCGTGTGTTACATTCTCATTGCTAATCAATGGCTCGACTACAACATCTTTTCAAGCCCATAAGAGGTTTGAGGCAAGGCTGTCCCTTTTACCTCTTCTTTTTCTGATGTTTGAAAAAAGACTTAGTAGGTTATTGATTCATGAGAGAGCCACTACAGGGTTAAAAAGGAATTAAGATGGGAAGGGACCTAATATTAAGGCACTTATTGTTTGTGGATGATGTCCTATTGTTTGGGGATGGGTCACTTAAAGATGCACATGTATTTCACTAAATTTTGGAGGTTTATGGGACAGTGATGGAAATGGAGATCAATATAGACAAATCTTCAATCTCATTCCATAAAATAGTTCCCACTCTGGAGAAAGCATCACATCCCTGCTTCCTTTTCAATTCGGTGACTTCAAAAAGGGGTTCGAATATCTTGGTTTTAAATTTAAAGAAAATAAGCATGGATATGAAGAGTGGCTTTGGATTTATAATAAAATAGACAAAAGGATTCCTTCGTGGTATCCCAGATGGTTGTCTTTAGGGTGAAGATTAACATTGGTTAAAGCAATCTAAGAAGCCATCCCTATTTATTGGCATTACTTTTCGTATATACCTAAAGCCATCCTTAATAAAACAAGGAAAAAGGTCTCCAATTTTTTGGTGAGGTAAGAAGGAAAAGCAAAGTGTGCCATTGGTTTAATGGGAGAGATTGGTCAAGTCAAAGAGTTTGGGGGCTAGTGTCTGGGAACTAAAGAATATTTACCACTTTGGAAAGGCTTTAGCTGCTAAAAACCTCTGGTGACTTATTTCAGGTGAGGGTTTGTGGCAGGAAAGTACTGATACAGATGCATGTGGAGCAACTCTCTTAACAGTTCAAATAAGAAGCAGTTGAATGCCTCTATAATATAGAAGGCTTTGGTTCTTTCATACCCTCTTGTTGGCAATTGGTTAGCGTGGAAGATAGGTAATGGAAGCAAAGTTTGGATTGAAATTGAATAGGTAATGGAGGTATGCATAGGATGTCAAAGGGATTACTGGACACCCTCAGGCAAACTAATATCCTAACATCAGCAGATGCCCATTCCCCAAATAATACAATTTTTTTGGAGGGAAGGATGGAAGTCTTAAGTGGATCTTGGGCTAGGAGGAAATCATGCCATGGAATGCGAATCGGGATAGATTCATTCAGAAACTGATGTTGTGCTTCATCAAAATTACATAGGAGAAAGATTCCCTTGTGTGGTCAAAAAATCCTGTTAGGGGGGAATATACTGCTCGTTTGGGATATATAGCAATGTTTTGGGGAGGGCAGGAGAACGAAAATAAACAGTAGTGGAACAAAGTTTGGGATATAAAAGTTCCCCCAAAGACAAGATCGTTTATGTGGTTGACACTTCAAACAAAGTACTCGCATGGGAGGTATTAATGAAGCATTCTTGGAAAGAGCCAAGTATTTGTCCCTTGTGTAACAATAACAGTGAGAGAATATTTCATCTACTGATAGGGTGTCATTGTTGAAAGGAGGTCTGGTCAGCAGCCAAAAAAATGATAGGTGGTTCTAGTGTGTGGGATGGAGACTCAATCGAAAATGCTCTAAAAACCTAGTTGAAGGATCGAACAGTCACAAAGCCCTTCCCTTGATTGTATGCTGGGCTATTTGGTTAGCTAGAAATGCCACGATCTTTAATGGCCTAACTCCCCTCCAAGTTTTTTACAAAATAAAGAAGGCATATAGCGGACTCAAGTACCCTGCAAAGACAAACGACTCCTTGGCAGATTGGATCTCCAGCTATAGACAAGTATAGGCATGGGTTCAATGGGGCCTCAAGAGGCAACCTACGGTTATGTGGAACAGGGGATGTTTTATTTCTGTCAGACAGGCATAGGATCTCCTTCTCATGTGTTCTAGGGAGGGACATTATTAATACGGCAAAGCTTAAGGCCCTACTAATTCTAATTTGCATTGCTACAGACAAAGGTATAAATGAGCTTCAAATCTATGCAGACTTTAGATTGGTTGTAGAATGGATAAATGGGGAGTTCAGAAACCAAAATCATGGATTGCCTCAACTATTTGACCAGGTAAAAGATCAGATTTCCAAGTTTCCTTACTTTTCATGCATTTATATCTTCAAATAACTTAAAGATCTAGCAGATGAACTGTCCAAAAAGGCAATGGATGATCAGGAGGGAATTCTTGATATGACTCAGATAAAAGATGAGGTCAACACCTCTCTTCCCCAAAGACAGTTATTTGTTTAGTCATCTTAATGGAGATAACGATGTCGATTGGCCTGTTCCTTTTTTCAGCACTGAATCTGGTGTGTTGATGGTATTTTGGCTCCTGGTGGAGGTTCTGTTACTGTTATGGTATTATGGCATTTAACTTCTAAAGTTAGGTCTATTTGAAGAAGTTTATATTTGTCGTAAAAGCTGATCTGAGATGTTTTATAACTCTTGAGCTTTGAGTAGATTTGTTGTCAGTGGTGCAGATAGCGCTTTAAACTTTTTTGTGTTCTTGGACACTTGCAGAATGTAATATCACCTTTTCTTCTAGAAATAAAGATATTATGCTTCTTTTGTCGGGAAAAAAAACACACTTCTTTGGAAAAATATACACCCACACACGTAAGAGAAAATAACAAATGTCATTTATCAAGATTGAAGTCGAAGATTTATTAAGTTTAATTCTTGAACATTGCAATATTTAGAAAGTACGAGTCATGATTCATGAGCCAAAATTTACAAGAGTACCTTAAAGCCATTACAAAATTGAAATTTGAACATCAAAAAGCACCACAATAAGAAAATGGTGCCCATTGCATAAAAATGACTGTTCATAGTAACATGATAGTGCCCATGCAGCAAAATATCACTTCCCACAACTGGAAAAGGATGCCCACAGCTGTAAACAAGGATTCCCAGCTACAAATCGGCAACCACAACTTACAAGTGGTTTCCAGCTCTCGCCTGCATTTACATCAGCTCCAAAAAGACAAGTAATGTTTGCTGCTGCATTTTTACAGCTCCACAATGCATAGAATTGTTTGTTGGACTTTATTTACAATGTTTATCTCCCAAACAATATTTATGGACATCAAGGGTTGACCTTTGTTTGGATTTTTTTGAAATTATGTTTACTTTCTGCAAATTTTTAATGGTTTCCCATAAAGGAAATCCTCATTATTTAGGGAGGTAGACACGCCGATTTTTGGGCAGTACCAGGACATCCTAGTTTCCTTCCTTGTGAGGGCTAGGGAAACTTCCCTGTTAGGTCATGTTTTTGTTTTCCATCTTTTAATACTTTTGTTTAAGTTTTGACGCTTGGTTTTATTCATTACTCTTAGAAAGTCTTGTTGCTTAGGATAGTTTGAATCATTTTCCTTTAACCTTCATGTTATTTGTTTTCTTAGCTTTATTTTTTGAAAATTTTAGTTTGATTTCATAATCAGAGGGCTTATAGAAGGCTTATATGGATTAAAAGGTCTAAAGAATATCATAAAAGCTTGATTAAGGTTCATAAACCAAGTTTAAGCCTTTCTCATGCCTTTAATTTTTGCAAATTATTAACTCAAACTTTCTTGTAGCGCAAGCCAAAAACAAATGCACACATGCGCTACAATAAAGTTGCGCAAGTTAAAAATCATCATTTCTGGTTCAATTTTCTCCGGAATTTTCACACATAAGACGTCAATCATACTGAGTGATGGATTTGATACGTGTTTCTTTTAGAGTAATCACTGTGACAGGTGTGAATATCATCATGAGGGCAAATCATGGTGGTTGCTTGCAGAGGTGATGGAGTAATGATGGTTGAACATAATGAGACAAATGCGTTTTGAATCATGTATTCTCTGAAGTGCACGTAGAGCAAGTGAAGGTCGTGGCGAAAAATCAGCACTTGGTAATCGGAATTTTGAAACAGAGCAAAAAATTAGGGCTTTGAGGAGCAGTCGTCTGGAGTTATCAAAGCAGCCAGAGAAGATTGGGGAATGAAATTCGACACCTGACAGTCAAGAGAACAAGATTCCAGCAGCTAGATTAGTCGTTTTAACAGGTAGGCTGCGAACCGATTACCAAGGTTCACAAATTTAGGGTTTTTCTAAACAGAGGATTAATGACCAAATTGATGGCAGATTATTAGCTTTTAAGTCTAATTGATACTAAATGATGAATTCTCAGTCATGGAATTAAAGTATTTGTCAATTTAAACGAGAGAGTTCAATTTAGGGTTTTTTGGGTTCCCCTATACAGTATTGTCTGTCAGTTTATCAAAATTTGAAGAGATTTAGAGTGTGTTTATTGACAGAAGCCATTTGACAATGGTTCAAAATGAAAAAGAGCGGTAAGACTAATAGAGCAAAACCTTCAAACTTAAGCTGGTCTCAAAGCCTCAAACCTTTCCAGATTGTGCAAAATTGTTTGCAGAAGCAGGGTGGCTAGTGTTTTTTGAAAAGATTGAAGGTTATCACTCAGAAGTTTCTTACAAATTCGCTCAATGCTTGGATAAGGATGTAGTGTCTTTTGATAGTTTGAAGTTTAAACTGACCAGGGAGTTACTAGCAGAAGCAACAGGAATTCTAGATGAAGGTGAATTCTGGTTCAAAAAGGTGCCTTTCACTTTTGATGCTCAGAGATATCTACTTCCAGGTGTAATAGCAGATTGGGGAAAGGGAGTACCTATTCAAAAGTTTAACCCTGAGTGGATAGAGCCTATCAAAATCCTACAAAGCTATATCACCTGTGAAGGGAGATTTGCTTTTGTGTTTAAGTATCATTTTAGATTCCTTCAACATCTCAGTCATGAATCCAAAATGAATCTCCCCTTCTTCTTTTTGAAAAGTTTACAGAAGATGTCAAGTAGGGTGAAAGAACATCAGGATCATACAAAACAATCAGTTTTTCATCATGGGCTTATTAAACTGGTTATAAGCACTGTATTGTAGAAAAGAGAGAAGACATGGGAACACTTCTTATTTTGGTCAGGTTTCCAAACTGAGAAGGAGGAGCAGTCTCAGAAGAGACAGTTAGACAAAGGTCAGAGTCTGATTAAGAAACTAAAAAAGAAAGTCACAGTTAAAGATAAAGAAGCTGGTGAACCAGCAAAATCTTCGAGTCAGGAAGATGAAAACATTGAACTTGAACAGCAAATTAATGTTGAGGAAAGTAAAGTTTCAAAGTCAGAGATGAAGGAAGTTGAGCCAATAGAAGATGTTTTAACTGCAGAACTAAATCAAGGTGTAAAGGAAGATGTTAAGGAGCAGAAGCAGAGCCCTATTACAGTACTATCTGAAGAGGATGAAAAATACTTATCTGATGAGGCTAGAATTCCTACTACTAATGAAGCTAGGGTTTGTTCTAAGCAAGAAATACACACCCATTTTGAAAAGGAGACAGTGTCATGAAAGAAAAGAATGAAGGTTGTTGAATTTGCTTCAATAACTCATCAAGGAAAGGTTCTGAAAATGTTAGGAGAGGTTGGAGCAGTCTGAAGACCCAAGACAAGGCCGAAGAACAAGCTTAGGTTAAACATGAAGAAGCTATTAAATCCCAAACTGGCTGAGAAAAAGGTTACAGTAATAGAAGATTCATCATCTAAGGAGAAATTTGAAGATAGTGAAGATGACAAAAAAAATTATGAAAGGTAAAAAACCAACAGGGTCAAAAGATAAACCAGTCTTCACTGATACTAAGATCTCAGACATTTTCATGGAGGTTCGAAATAAAATGATTCAAGAACAGCAGCAAAATGATATAAAGAGTTCTTGTATGGAGAAAAGAGAGGTAATTAAAAAAATTCAGTGCAATGTTGAAGCTAAAGAACATCCAAAGATTCCTGTGACCTTCACAAAGCATATGAAGGAGGATGAAGAGATATACAAGAAACTGAAGATCCCATGGATACCAGAAGGGATGCAATCAATATCAGAAGGTAAATGTATTGATTCTGAAAAGGAAAATCTGCAAAGAAGCATTAAACAATACAAGCATCAAATTGAATATATGCATGAAACCAATGATGGATTAGTGACTGCAAATAAGAGACTTAGAGAAGACTTGGAAGAAGTGAACAGTCACTACCAGGAATTGATTACAGTTTCTAAAGAGGCTCTTAAAAGAAAAAGACAGACAGAAAATCAGTTTACAGAACTAAGGCAAACTATCCAGGAGCTGACACAGCAGAATGAGGAGTTAACAAAGAGAGTTGTAGATTTGGAAGCAGACCACCTGAAAGCTAGAAGGAAAG
Organism: Pseudotsuga menziesii; assembly: GCA_001517045.1. Classification (NCBI taxonomy): domain Eukaryota; kingdom Viridiplantae; phylum Streptophyta; class Pinopsida; order Pinales; family Pinaceae; genus Pseudotsuga; species Pseudotsuga menziesii. The sequence goes on along the minus strand of LPNX010840821.1, from coordinate 259,567 downwards.
CTCAGGCTTTAGAGGGAATTGCTCTTCTAGTTGAGGCAGCAAAAGATTTGTAAAGTACTTTAAAGGAGGAGCAGTTATTAGTTAGTTTGAAAAGTTATTTCATTTTTGTATAATGATAAAGTTTATATTGAACAGTTCGATAGATAACCTAAAAAGTAGTTAGGGTTCAGTTATGCAACTGTTTTTGAAGGAACAGGATAAATGTAAGTTGGAAAAAGAACCAAGGGTTCGATTTTTGTTGCAAGGGGAGGCTATCAAGCTCTGGTTTATGAAGCTAAGTGTAAAGACTCTTATGTGTTTTTGATGACTGACTTATGAAATATATGCAACTATATGCCCTTTAGACTTTTGACTGGTTTCATTTCTAATTTGTGTTAATTACTCAGTTGGTATACTCATTTCCTGTTTAAGGTTTTTATACTTGAAATGCTTGCTAACTGTGGGTGGAACTCAATACTGTGATTATTGTGTTTGGATTATGGTTTATATGTTATGCATCTCAGTCTTTCAAATGCTCATGATTTAGTGTTTGCTTTGGTTTCATGAAGTTTCTGCCCTCTTGTCTACAAACTGTTCAACCAAAACCCTAGAAAACCCTATTTTACTTTAATGTGTTTATTGAGATTGTGTTGGCTTGTTCTCTCGTAGTCTGGGAACAATTTCTGGCACTAACAGTCCCCATGTAACATCGATGTTTTTCAAATTTCTACAATGCCAATTCCCTGACTCCTGAATTACATCAGTATGATGCAATGGGGTGCACTTGGGAACCTTGCTTCCATAATATCTTACTGTTCATGTCATTCATAATATTTCTCTTCTGTAAATAATCTTATACTAGTCAAAGAATTGTAATCAATTTCTGACAAAACAATTTTCCCCCTTTTTGTAGTGTTCATATTAGTAATGAAACTCTATTCTCAATACAATGATAAATCCTAATGTAAATCAAAGAATTTTAACCTATTTTGAGAAAAAGGATTGTCCCCCAAAAAATGATTAGCAATGCGTATCATGCTAAAAAAATCGTAACGTTAAGACCTATTTTAACATTTTCTAGGGCATATCCAGTAAATTCTAAACATATAAGGACACCATGCAATACAAAATAACTCAATAGCTCAAGCATACGGGCCTTCTAAACCCTATAACAGGAAACACATTCGGAATAGAAAAATCCACTGCCCAATTTGACACCCATACTGCATTGTGAAGTCTAAATAATCCTTATTACCTGAGCTATGTTGGACATTTTTAGATCCTTCCCTTCAAGTCTGTACTCATGCATCACCCAGTTGGTCCTTACCCCACGGGGAGCCCGTCCTGTGTGATATACTAGTGTCTTTTTCATCCCCACTGTTTGTGAAGCCGAACAAACAGGTCGATCTTTTCCTGTGGTTTTCCAGTAACCATCTTTTGTTGATCGATTTGTCCGAGAACCATTGGGATATTTTTTATCCTTGGGACTGAAAAAAAACCATTCCAAATCTCTGCTCTGCAAGCCAGATTTGCCTGCATCCAATAGCATACGTGAAGGTGAGGAGCTGAATCATCTTAATCTCCCGGTAGAGAGTTGAAAATGGAACTTACATTAGCGATAAAGACCGGATATTATCTTTATTATGCTAAAGCAAAACCTAGGCAAATACTTAAAATTCATGCTTTCTTGACAACAACTATAATTGCTTCAACTTTCTTAGTTTTAGTTTTTCAAGACTTGCTTTCTACTCATCCACAAGTGAACGTTTATTTTTCAAAAACTTAAGCATCAACCCATCTTAACCAACCAACCCAAAAACAACCCATACTCAATCTAGCTGTAGATTCAAACCAACTGAATTCCAAACGTATGTATATTCTTTGGGTGCAAGTTCATTTTCAAATTTTGCTTGGCATAAATGATTCTATCATAAAATTCCTATCCATATGTAGTGCTTATATAATATTTTAGGAAGAAATTCAGAATTGAGTGAACTGAAAGATGAACAGTAGATTACCGGGTAAATCCCAAGGCTCAAACTTGTATAGATCAATCTCTGAAATCGCATTGACACCAAAACGTTTTCCACGTACTTTTCTCTTCAAGTAGTAACTGACAAGTTCTACATCGGTGGGGTGGAAACGGAAACCAGGTTGTAGAGAAACTTGATCCATCGAAATCTCTGTTTGAAACATTTACTCCAAATTTCTACTTCTCCAGTAGCTTGTTGGCTTTAAATTATGGGTCAAAAACCTCTTGGATATGACAAAATATGCAAACAATAATTAGGCCCAGGCTGACGTTGAAATATCTGGAGTCAATAGCATACAATAATAATTAGAATTGGTAAAATATATCCCCATTCACTGAAACACTAATAATAATTCTGCAAATTGGACTGTCACTTTGGCAGAGTGAGATACATAAACATACATAAACCCTTAGAGTAGTCAAGTCCAGCCCTTACTACCCACCAGCATTGCTTACCTTCAAATAAGAAACAATGACTTTCAGTCATCATAGACCCCTTGTTATCCTCTTCTCACGGAAACTTCTCCAAATTCCTGTCATCATACACAAGCCCATCAAGAAAACCCACAGAAGGGAACACCTCCAATGAAATTTTGTATAAATCCATGATATTACACGTAACCCATCAAAATAAACCCATAAGAAAACATCTCCACACCTAATTTTTTATGTATTCGATTCTTTATGTAAACTAAATGCAGACGAGCCCCTCGTAAGTCAACTGAACTCAAATTTTCACAAATTCTCGAGTGAGAATCAACCAACTATCAGAGCATTTGAAATGAAATTCTCTAAACATCATAAGCCCTTGGAGATAAATCCCAAGGAAAATAGCAAGTACACACCCAGCTGTAAATTCATATCATTAAACACAACCCAACAACATAAACACTACTCACCAAATCTCGACTTCATAACCATAAATTGCTTTAATTCCCACAATAAACAGCTCAGATGATTTTTTTCAAATTTCAAGCATGGGACAGAAACCCATCAAAGACAAAAACCCACGACACAGTTCTCACGCAACACTCTGTACTTCACAAGAAACCCATTAAAGCAAGAAATCAGCTTCCATGAATTTATCCTTCTCGGACCGCTGTGGTTGGAATTGACGATTACAGGAAGCATTCAGTTTTCTTTCATTTGATTGGTTACGCAGCTTGCTCCAGCGATGATGGGGGTTTCTTATCCCACGCTATGGGCTTTCCATGGGCCTTCCATGGAAGTTGCTTTCACAGTCAAAAGCTTGCCGCCCAAGCAAGCTTCTTTGTGCACTGTGGACTAGGTAAGCCAGATTTAATTAAGTTTTCCCCTCAACGTTCATAGGTTAGGACGCAAAAAGTCTTTAATCCATAATGTTATGAAAAAACGTGGGCTTTGTTGAGTAACTAGCTATAATTGGCATAGTTTGCAGAGTGATTACAGCAATGATTTTAAAAAATGGACAATTATGAATTATTTTCCCAAATCATTTTTTAGTGTATGCTCGCGTACAAACCTATTTCAAAAAGTCAAACATCTTTTTTTAAGCAAAGGCGTCTACATTTTTCAATATAGAAAAAGATTTGAGGGAGAAAATGAGGAAAGTGACTATCCTAGGAGTTAGGAATTGCTTGGAAAAATGAGGTAGCAGCTTAGGAATTGCTTGGAAAAATGAGGTAGCAGCTTAGGAATTGCTTGGAACTACTTAGTTTAGTAAAGCGGTTTGTAGTTATGTTATAGTATTAATTGTTATTTCTTTTATCAACTGTAGCAATGACTCTTGCAAGAATAGACATTATATAGTATGTGAATTCACAAAACTCATATAGTCTATGTAAATGTATGATGAGGCATTGGTGGATACCTAGCATGAGGTCACTGATAAGGTCTTAAAGTGGAGTGTTTGGTATGCCAACTTGGAACACAGCCTATATTGGAGGAGGCTCATAAAAGAACAGATGTGAGGCAATAAAAGTACAATTTGGGGCTATGCAAAGTATGGTGTTATGGAAAAATTGGAGGTATTAACATGTAAGGCCCATTTTAAGGGTAGATTTTATTTTTGTGATTTGAGGTTTAATAATTTCCAAATCCTATTTGAGGCCTTAAAAGACCATTTTTATGGTCAAAACTTTGTAATCTTAGCTTCCAACCTCTCAATATTGTTCTACACATTGAGAGTTTTCCAACTGTGCAAAAATCATCTCAATTAGAGTTCGTGTGAGGAAGTTATGTCTCTTGAAAGTTTACCTATCTTGTTCACCACCATGATCGAGTGAATGTCGTGTAAGCTCACATTACTCGCACATGTGGAACTAGTCACATGTGGACTTTCAAGAAGATTCTAAAGGGTCCAAAACCCTAATACTAATTGGGTGTTGATTCATACAAAAACCCTAACCCTAACTATATGCAATTATGAGATTTTGTTAAACATTAGGTCATTGGGAAAAGAAGAGGTTTCACTTTATTGGTATTGTTATTGTTCCATAGTTTAGAAAAGCATCTAGGAGTGGGATATTGAAGCATAACAAAGGAAGTAGAAGATCGTGTAATAGTCATTTAGGCCATAGCGTCATCATAACTCCATATTGAGTGTACTTCCTTTGTACTTGTATTTCATAACTAAAAAGAAAATAGCAAGAGAATAGGCCTCACATTCAAATTGGATTTTTCTGGTATTGGGCTTTACCACTGTGCATCTTGTGTTCATTGTGTGGATGATGTGTTGTTGCTTTGTCTCTTTCAATTTAGTTGTAGTGATCTTAGTGTTTTCACACATTAAGTTAGTAACATTAAATTTCCAATTTAAAGTAAAACACTCTATAATAAGATATTGTGGAATATTAGAAGATTTATTGTGGCAAGTTGTTCCAGTGGAATATCCAAGGCAGTTTGCAAATCATATTATTAACAAAGCAAGTTTCTTTGAGGTTTTTGTGGAAATTTGTAGGATCCAAGAAGTGGTGTAAGGAAGAAATCTCAAAACTCTAGCTATGGTATATGATATAGTAATAATAATGGTATATGGATCAGATGAGACAATTTGAAATCTAGAAGCACAAGTCACTAACATCTTTTGCAACATGGCAATTATCATGGTGGCTCTCAAGAAAAAATTTGAGCCACTCAAGGAGTTTGATAGCTCTAACTTAAAAGCTAGATCAAATGAGAAATATAGAGATAATGAAAACCCACAAAAGGAGCCAAAAAAAATAGAGACCAAGTTCTAATGCCATCGCTTCTTTCCGATCCCTATTTAAAGTGGAAGCAAAAGTGGAGATCAACGCCTAACAAGGTGAGATTGATGTTGTTAAGTTAAATAAAAGGTTAATACAACAATTATAATTTTATTTTATTGTTCATAACACAAGGGATAAGCAAAAGATTTCATTTACCCGACTAAAGTTAGAGAGTCGTGCCTAAACACTAATACCCTAGTTTTGACCCTTGGAGTATATTAAACCAAATTAATTATGTAAATATGTCGGTGAAGATTCCTAGTGTTGAGCTCAAATCCAAGGCCAGACTAGCAAATGCCTAGGAATGTATACTATAAAAATCCATATATGGGCCATGTGTTAGGCTTGTCATGATGACTCAAAGCTATGTAAATATTATGTGAGAATATAATAAATGGTCATGGCTATGTAAAGAGCATTGGAGGGGCTATGATTCCACTGGAGGGGAAAAGGAATCAGGGCCTATGGGAAAGTAAATCATCTTTTGTTAAATGTTAGCCTTTGAACTCATATACTTTCTACCATGTGTCTTTTATAATCCATTTCCCTCCTTTGACTTATCAAATCCAATCATTGAATTCAAGTGTGAGGTTGGTGGGGAAGTATTTGCATGCAATTATGAAAGCATGGGTTGACACATACACTCCTTATGACAATTGTTAGAATCCTTTATTCTGTGGTCAAAATTAATATTAGTTATATTTTCATCAAGCCTCTCAATTCCATTGGACTCTATCACTCTCCATGCAGAAGTTTTCATACTCAACATAGTTCCTGTTATTCTATCTATTTTTGCCAAAAATTACTAGACTGAGAAATTAATCAAAACCAACATTATGAAGAGGGGATTGCAAACATTAGAGTGGAAATGATGCTTGTAGGTGAGCATAAAGGTTGGAAAATTTAGGAAACGTTCACCCACTGTACATTTGCTACTCTTTGGATGCATGAGAAGCCAATAAATTATTTTGCAAGATAATCTCTTAAAGTATACAGTGGATTGGACTCTTTCTTCACACACTAAAGACCACTATAAAGGAAGGGTGCTATGAGGGGATATTGAGCAAAGAAAGGGTAGACCTTCCTTGTGTTGTGTGGGGTAGTGGAAGAGAGTTCAATCATTGGAATGAATGAATGAGATTCCTAAAATTGGCTAAGCATGAGAGAAAATGGGTTGGGATGAGAGAGGATGAAGCCTCCAGTTGTTTCCTTAGTCCTAGTGGCCTCATAGCCTAGCTTGGGGGTGGTATATGCAGTTGATCCTATAGTTATCACTCTCACATAGCAGTTTCTTGGATCTTCTTAATCTAAAATGTAAGTGTTCGTTATTGTTTATGAATATGTAAAATTATATTTGATCATGTTATGGGTAGTATTGCTTATGCATGTTGTGTTTGCAAATAGGGTTGTTCATTCTACTAAATTCTATATCTATGCACTTGCATATGCATTCCTTAATTTATGTCACTCATGAGAAACTTAAATTAGTTATGAATTCGAATAATGGTCTCCATGGGATGGAATTTGAAAGTTGGAATTGATAGTTACCCATCCCATGGATGGTATGCCAGATAGGAACATTACAATGTGTTATAAAAAGATCTTTGTTGCAACATTGGGTTTATTGGTTCAAATTTTTCAACCGTTGGTTCATAATTTTGTTTCAGAGACATGAGGATGATTGATTGGTGAGGAGTTCACCCACTATATTTGACAATGTATGTAAATTTGAAGATTAAAGGTTTGAGAAAAGTCGTGAAATACTAGGATTAAGTTGTTCCCTTGAGATCGATGGCCCACAAGCTCTCACGGTGAATGGTTCGAGTGAACGGAGAAGGAAGAGTGAGAAACATGAATGGTTGTGGGGATGAAATCTACAATCTAGATCTCTTTGCACTAGATTGTATCGTTAGGGTCTTGAAAAAGTGAAGGAAATGTAGACGATTGAGATCTCATTATGCTAATAGATTGATAGTTGAGAAACACTTATGGGAGGAGTCCAAGAGAGAGAATATTCAATGAAAGTTGTAGTGTGAATGGTCCATATCTTGTTGCGATGATCCAATCTACAATCAAGATTGTTTTGCATGGGAGGTCTTGTGGGGGTCTCAAAAAAATAATGGTAGCATGAATGATCTCAATTTAGATGGGGTAATGAGATCAATAGTGGATTTCATTGGTGACAGTTGGTAAAGGTAAAGGAAACGGATACAAACCCTTATTGTGAATGACTTAGATATTTCAAGGATTTGATATTTATGGATGAGATTCACTCATGGGATTCTTTTCGACAATGTTAAAATTTGCAACATGGGGAATCTCTAGTGGCATGATGAAAGGGATGGAGGTCCAAAGGGAATATGACATGGAAAAGTAGGTAATGACATGTAGGGTCCAAGTAGACACCAATGTCACTTCAACACCCCATATGGCATGCCACATTATCTAGGTGCCATGCCAATTGTAATATAAGGTCCATGTAGTGTGAAAGGAAACAATTGCATTAAGGATTACTGGAAGGTTCCACCTACTAGAATGTTCCTTCTCTATAAAGTATCTAGAAGGTTCTACATACTAGAACTATCACTCTCTAGAAAGTACTTAGAAGGTTGGATATAAAATATATAAAGAAGTATAAGTAATAAGATGTCTTGTGAAGTATTTTGTAATTCGATCTTGGCTTCATTTGGAGGCTTCCCCCTCAAAGATACAAGTGACCATTACTTTCATCAATAAAGATATTTCTATTGTGGTATTTTGTTATATACAATTGTGTATTGTTGTGGTAATTATGTCTTTTTCATATTGAATCTTGTTTTATTTTGTTATTTATGCTTTGAATTTCTAATTAATGTACCTTGGGACGATAATATGAGGTACCTAGTGTTGAGTTATTATAACTTCAAAGTGTATTCACTTACTGTACCCCGATGTTCCTATCAAGAGAATCATTTGTATTTCATTATACCCTGATGTTCCTATCGGGAGAATCACTAAGAGTCATGAGGAAATTCCCTCCGTTGTAAGTCGGGTCATTAGCACCCTAATTAATAGAATATTAAGTTGTTAGAGTCCTCCTAGATAAGTCGACCCAATCAATTTTAGTGGGGCCGACTTGTTGGAGTGGAAAATCAAGTGAACAGAAGAATATAAATAAAAGTGAGGTTCTCCTCATTTCTACACATGCATACTCACTTGTGCATAATGCATGGAGAGAGAGAGAGACATATCTGCTGGAGGGAGGCGCACCTGTTTTTAGGTCTTGTCTTTTATCTTTTATACATCTTATACAGAGGAATTTTTTGCTGGGTTTTCTTCCCCATGAGGGTTTCCTAGGATAAATCTTTGTGTTCCTTTTGTGTGGTTGTGCTTGTCTATCTTTTAGTGATCTTTTGGCTTATGGTTATGCTGTTATGATGCTAATGTTATAAGATCTGATATAACCATAAAAACTTAACACGGTATCAGATCCACCCTAAAAGAAGTCTTTGTGCAACCAAAACAATGCTACAACTACAACTATTGAAGATTAGGGTTTCATGCTTGAAAACCCTAAAATACTAAAACTAGTAGTTTTGGTAGATTTGCTATATCTCGATATTGGATAAGGATCAAGAGCCGAAAATTTTACAGGTCGAAGATAAATTTCTGATGTACACTATGTAAAAGTTTCAGCCTCAGATTCGCTATATTCTGGGAGATATGATTCCTCCAAGTTAGGGTTCCAGCCTCTCCCACGATTCAGCCTTAAACATGTGACCTAGGGAGAATTGCTATAACTCGGGATACGAAGGTTGAAATGAAATTTCTCAAGATATTCCAGAAAGGGAATGGACTTTATTTTTTGTGTTAAAAATTTCAGACCCCAAAGGTGAACCAGTGACACGTGGCAGTTCGTACAAGTTTGCTCTTCTGAACCATCTTGAAATAAGCCATCTTGGGAAAACGAACATAAGTCCCAATTGACAAAACCAATTTTGCTCTAACCTATGTTGTTGGAAAGAGGACATGCGAGGCTACCTCATTACAAAGTTTCAGACATAGAGGAGCAGTAATTTCAGAGATACCGCAAAAACAATATCAAGCATTCTGCAGAAGAAACTAAAGAAAACTAGGGCATCATATATTTTGCAGTTCTTATCACAGTTTTGGGAAAATGAGTATACTGCTCAGCTCACCTTAAGTAGGTGCATCTTTCTATCCAATCAGATCTGAAAGATACCTTATTTGAAAAATTAGGGTTTCTCTGTCAAACCCTAGGTCTATTAGAAGTAGCATTCTAGAAAAGCTTTCAAGCAAGCATGAGATTGAAGCAATCTCATTGGTCAAAGAAGAAGCTCCTGATCCAGAGGGAGACGATGATAAACAAACAAAGATAAGTATTTGAATTATATTTCCTATATATGTTGTGTATTATGCATGATAGAATGTTTACATTAATGGCAATATACTACTAATATGCATGTGATGGGTAAGTAGCCCATGGTGCTATACAACTCTCCATTTCTACTTGTATAGAATGAAACCTCTTTGCTAACATATTGGATTAGTGCACAATTTAAATGATGTCATGGTAGAGATGGAAGGCATCTAGAAAGTTTCCATGAGATATGGATGAATGTTGCATTGGCTAAATAGTTGCATGATGCATAAGAATTTGTCGTTATGCATATGTTTTATGAAATGGTTCTAACCATGCAACTGGTGCATTTGACTTGTAGGAAAGGTCTTGTACAACCACCTACAAGAAAAGGAGGATGAGACTTGTTCCAAAGAGAAAGTGATGACAATTCAAGATTCACTCCAAGAAACTTGAATCTGAAGCTCCCAAGGTTAGAGACACCGTGACAGAAGAAAGAGCTTTAGAGAGCGGTGGATCCACCTCAAAAGATGAAGACCACCTTGGGTATGAGAGATAACTCAAGATGAAGAAAAAGTATGGCGAGACTTCCAAACCAAATTAAGAGGCCTCGGGCACACTCTAGTTGTGTAACATAGTTGGGTGACATCATTGATGCAAACCCTTCCAGCTATGGAAGAATCTATGATCAAAGAGTAACAGTTGATCATGAGGAAAGATGTCTACGATATGGTTCCGAGACCTGAAGGGAAGTCCGTAGTGTCTTCCATATGGATATACAAGAACAAGTGTACAAAGCAAGGTTTGTGGTTTGTCTCAGAAAGAATAGACTATGGCATGACATACTCTATTGACCATACCCACTTCTTCAGTAGAAGTATATATCAAGCAAAGAACCACCTGTACAAAATATGCTTTGTACGAGCTCAGAAGGCGCCCATAGAAAAGCACATCTAGGAGCTTGACATATCACCTAGAAGTGATGAATATCTTAACCTTTGCTACAAATTTGAAGATGGAAACCTATAGAAGACAACAAGCTCACAGATGGGTGCAAGAGGAACTTTCGACAAAGTTCAAGATAAAGGGATCTTGGTATCTAGTAACCTGAGATGGATACATAGTAGCATAGGATGCTACCTGTCACTCCAGTAAAGAATGCAGAGGGAAGATGATACTCCGCTTTAGGGGGAGTGACTACATAATATCTCTGAGTTCGACATGATGGACATCATCCTGATGGACCGAGATTTTACCAAGAGTAAAGTGGGTTCCAACCTTCAAGGTTGAATGCAGAAGACTAGGATATGTCGATGACCTGACAAAATGAACTCATGAAAGATGCAATGATGGAAGAATACCAGAATGATGTTTGGGATATAGTACTCAAACTAGAAATCAAGAGTGTGGTATCTTCCAAATGAATTTGCAAGATAAAACATGCAGCTAACGGAAGTATAGAGAAGTACAAGGCAAGATTTGTGGCTATAGGTTTCTCTCAGAAAGAGGGAATTGATTATGAAGAAATGTTTGCACCAGTAGCACGATATACTTCGATTAAAGCTATCATGGCACTTGCATCCATGATGAAATGGGACTTACACTAGATGGATGTGAAAACATCCTTCCTGAATGGTGTGATTGAAGAAGAAGTATACATAGAACAACCACAAGGATTTGAAGTTGAAGACAGACGGACTCATGTATGCAAGTTGAAGAAGGCCCTATACGGTCTAAAGCAAGCTCCTAGAGCTTGGTATGGAAGGATAGATAGATTCCTGACGAGCTTAGACTTTACCAAGAGTAAAGTCGATCCTAACCTTTACTACAAGGTTATAGAAGATGAACCTGTCATATTATTACTGTATGTGGATGATCTATTTCTGACAGTGAATAGGAAACAAATTGTGGAATGCAAGAAAAATCTCGTTGAAGAATTTGAGATGAAAGACCTTGGGTTAATGCAATATTTCCTAGGTCTAGAGGTATGGAAGAACTCAGAAGGAATCTTTCCCAACCAGGGAAAGTATGCAATGTAAATATTGAAAAGAATTGATATGTTGGAATGTAAAGCCATGGCCACACCCATGGATACCAACCTGAAGTTGTTGGCTGATGAATAATTAGAGTTAGTGGATGTGACTTAATACGGACATATTATTGGGTCATTGATGTATATAACAAATACCGAACCAGACATGTGTTTTGTTGTGAACACCTTGAGTCAGTATCTAGTTCAACCTAGACATGTTCATTTGCTAGCTACAAAACATGTGATGAGATATATGAAAGGAACTATAGACTTTGGTCTATACTATGAAGGAAACCATGATTACAGATTGTATGGCTATACAGATGCAGATTGGGCTAGAAGTGTCTTAGTCAGAAGAAGTACATTAGGTGGTTGTTATAGTCTAGGGTCTGCTATGATTTCATGGTTTAGCAAGAAATAGTCCAGTGTTGCTCTTAGCATGGTTGAAGGAGAATATATAGCAGCTTGCTCTACTAGTTGTGAAACCATATGGCTTCGGAAGCTGATGTCAGGTTTATTCAACCTGGAGTTGGATACTACCATGATTCTATGTGATAACCAAAGTTTTATAAAGATGACAGAGAACCCAGTGTTCCACGATAGGTCGAAGCACATAGAAATATGGTATTTCTACATTCGAGATATGATGCAGAAGGGATCCATAAAGCTCCAGTATGTGAGTACCAATGAACAAGTTGCTGATGTGTTGATGATGCCTCTGTCTCGAGGAATGTTCAAATACTTTCGAGACAAGCTTGGTGTTGTTCGAAAAGACCTTCCTCAAAAAGAGGAGCAGTGATGTTGCAGTGGGAGTGTATCATCCCTGGACATCTTTCCTAAAGTGATCTATAGACTTACGTCTTCGAGAAAGAAGAAGGATTGTATCATCCCTGAACATTCGTTCTAAAGTGATCCAGTGACTTTGGTCCTCAAGAATGTAGTGGGATTGCATCATCCCTAAACTTTTGTTCAGAATGTATCTGGAGGCTTCGGTCCTCGTGAATGTAGTGGGATTGCATCATCCATGAACTTTTGTTCAGAATGTATCCGGAGGCTTCGGTCCCCGTGAATGTGGAGGGATTGCATCATCCTTGAACTTTTGTTCAGAATGTATCTGGAGGCTTCGATCCCTGTGAATGTGGTGGGATTGCATCATCCCTGAAATTTTGTTCAGAATGTATCCGGAGGCTTCGGTCCCCGTGAATGTGGTGGGATTGCATCATCCCTAAACTTTTGTTCATAATGTATCCAAAAGCTTCGGTCCTCGTGAATGTGGTAGGATTACATAATCCTTGGACTTAGTCCTAAAGTGATAGGGAGTGATTATCCTGTAATTGTATCCGATGACTTCAGTCGTCAAGAATGTGGTAGGATTGTATCATCCCCAGACTTAAGTCCAAAAGTGATCCAAATACTTTCATCTTTGTATTGTGGATTGCAGGTTATTGTTGATGATGTTACTGATTGAAAGATCAAAGTATGATGATGATGATGATGTTAATGATCGAAAGATCAGAGTATGATGATGATGATGATGTTACCAATTGAAAGATCAGAGTATGATGATGGCGATGATGTTACTGATCGAAAGATCAGAGTATGATGACGATGATGATGTTGCTGATCGAAAGATTAGAGTGTGATGATGGTGTTGCTCAAAGAATTGTTGCTGCTGATGATTATGATCGAAAGATCAAAGTATTGATGATGATGTTGTTGATCAAAAGATCAAATTGTTGCCGATGATGATGATGTTGCTGATCAAAAGATCAAAGTATTGTTGATGATGTTGCTCAAAGTATTGTTGATGATGATGATGATGATCGAAAGGTCAAAGTATTGTTGATGATGATGTTGTTGATTGAAAAAGACTAAAATGATGGTGATGATGTTATCAATCGAGAAGATTGAAGTGCTACTACAAAGGATCGAGAAGATCGAAGTGCTGCTACGAAGGATTGAAAGATCGAAGCGCTGTTACAAAAGGATCGAGTGATCATGTGATGCAGAAGATGAAGAGTAATTGTTCCAAGTTACTGATTGTGGAAAACTTCATGTGACGTATAGATGTATCACCCTGATGTTGTTGAAGATGCTCTCTCTCCTCCCCCTAATGTTGTTGTTGTAGAATACCCTTCTCGTTAAGGGGGAGTGTTGAATTATTGTAACTTCGAAGTATATTCACTTATTGTACCTCGATGTTCCTATCGGGAGAATCATTTGTATTTCATTATACCCCGATGTTCCTATCGGGAGAATCACTAAGAGTCATGAGGAAATTCCCTCTGTTGTAAGTCAGGTCATTAGCACCCTAATTAATAGAATATTAAGTTGTTAGAGTCCTCCTAGAGAAGTCGTCCTTGTCAATTTTAGTGGGGCCGACTTGTTGGAGTGGAAAATCAAGTGAACGGAAGAATATAAATAGAAGTGAGGCTCTCCTCATTTCTACACATTCATACTCACTTGTGCATAGAACATGGAGAGAGAGAGAGAGACATATCTGTTGGAGGGAGAGGCACCTGTTTTTGGGTCTTGTCTTTTATCTTTTATACATATTATACAGAGGAAGTTTTTGCTGGGTTTTATTCCCCATGAGGGTTTCCCAGGATAAATCTTTGTGTTCCTTTTGTGTGGTTGTGCTTGTCTATCTTTTAGTGATATTTTGGCTTATGGTTATGCTGTTATGATGCTAAATCTTATAAGATCTGATATAACCATAAAAACTTAACACCTAGGGAGGCATTCAAAGGGATAATTCCATGTATTAAGGTCATCTTTATTAAATAAGGCCCTTATGGTGTAAAAAACTACAATTTTGATGAGGCTTACTAGAAGGTTCTTTGATCCATATTTATGTGAGAACGAAATGAAAGAGCATATATAGAACCACATACATAGATATATTGCAAGAAACACAACGATACAGTAAATTCAAATTCTATTAACTGAATGAAATAGAACAAACTATATCAAAAAAAAATTAGACTCATGGTAGCTTTAGCTCTGAGTCAAAGAGATGTGTCAGCTACTCTCACTTGTCACAAGTTTTTTTTACAAAAGGAGGTCGAAGGGATTTTTCATCATAAACATGAGGATAAAAACCCTAAAATCAAAAAATGTAACCCTAGGAGATGATCCATAAATTTTTTTGTGGGTCTAAGGTGGTTAGTTGAGGTGTCAACTTCTCGGGGGCATAACTTTTGCGTACAATCTCCGTTTAGGGCACTCGATAGCCCGTTGGAAAGGTCTAGTTGAACAATACACATTTTCCCCATCTAGTCCTACCTTTGTTTATGAATGGATTGTTGTGTCATAAAAAATGTCATTAAGGGCCTCAAAACGACGTCGAAAGTTTTGGAAATGAAAATCCATAAAAACTACCAAACTAGAAAAATTGTCTTCAATTGGTGGAATAGGTTGGTGGCCACCGATATCCATTTGGAGCATTCCTTTGACCCAAAAAACTACCAAATTGGAAAAACTATATTGAGCTAGTGGAATAGGTGGGTGATCATTGATATGCATCTGGATCAATCCTACCTCCTTAAGAAGCAATGGTATCCATTGCATCAAGTCCCTCATCATATGTTGAACTGTGTGTTGAGTGGAGCTCATGGTGAGGTGAAAATGTTTTCTTTCTTTGACAATCCTATAGGTTTGTAATTACTATTGATGGATGTGTTGGATCCACTCAATAGTTTTGGTTTCCTTATTATCCTTGCTCTGAACAGGTGTGGATGATTTATTTCTAAAGGAGCACCTTGAATCTGTAGCCTTACATTGTAGAGGTACTCTGTTAGGTGAGGTGATAATTCCTTTGCATTCTTCTTGTTTCTGTTGAGTAGAGAGACCTTGTGCAGAGGTTATGGAGGCCTCTGTGATATTATTTTCACCTTCAGAGGCAATTATGATGAGGGAAAATTTTCCATTGTGGAAGATTATCTTTTTGCATTAATTGGTTGATGTCAAAGAGACTACGATAGGTGCAATTGTATTTATCATCTAATAGTGTTGTACTCCAAAAGTGACAATGACACTACAAGGTCGTGACTCATACACAACATGACACTTCCACATATATGGATTCCCTAAAAGAACATCATAGACTTCAAGTGGGGCCATATCACATGGTGAATCTCCTTTGAAAGGCTTGATGTTGTATGGTAGACGACCTTGATGATTGACATGGATACCTCGTCCTTGGCTTATCCAACCAATGGTGTATAGATGCAGGTGTGGTGTTGTCGGTAGCTCCAATCCCTTGATGACTCCTACTGATATAAGGTTCTTTTGGATGTCAATATCATCAACAAAATGTAGGGGGATTCCCTTCACCCACGTCTATGGTGGAAGAGCTGTTCTTTTACCTCTAACCCTTCTATCTCCTCTAGCTGAATATGTATGCTAGTGATGGTGACACTGGGCTCTGCATCAATTATATGCTTCCCTATGTTTGCAATTGTGAATTTGGATTATGAATTGGAATCAAAACCTAGATTTGATTGTACTGAAGCTTTTATCTTGGCCACCAGCAACTGATTTGAGCTACATTTATCAAAGTTGTGCCAAGAGATTTTGTGGAACTTGTGCCCCTTCTCAATGTCCTTATTTGTCTTTCTATTAATATTCTTTGCTTGTGGATGGGACCGATTGCCTTGGGGTTGGTTGTTCTTGCCATGTCCTTTGTTTTGTGAGTTAGGGTTTCCCTTGCCTTGCTTCAGAGATGGTTTCACACTGGCAAATTCTCGCTTGTTCTTTTGTTGAAATTTATGCTCGATTTTGACAAAATCTGATAAGTAGATCCTTGTGAAGATATTTCCAAGAATTCCATCTATATTCCAATGTATCGACGTAGGCCACTACGATATTTCAGAACTAGGTGTCGCTAGGAGTATTTGATACCCAAATTTATGCACAATATATGAAAGTTGTTGGTGTACTTTGGAATTGTTTGGTCCCTCTCTTAACATAATGTGCTCAATCCCGTGTACTGGTCGTTATAGTTTCCCACAGGTTAATATTGTTCTTTAACAACATCTATAAAAGAGACCCAAATGTAATTAGCCTCAAACATTTCAAACTCCTCTATGAAGTTCTGCTCACAATAAGTTTCCCACCAATTTTTTACATAGGAGACAACCTTAAGGAGTGCAAAGGTAATATTTTTCCTTATTGGAGAAATTGTGGACAGAGAAATACCGTTCTATCATATTCAACCAATTATCTAGGGCATCAACATCTATCTGGATTTGAAACAAATGAATTTCAAAGTTAACTTGTAACTTGAAGGGTGTGGCTCCTCTAAGGTGACTGTTTAATGATCCCTCCATTGATGTTGGCATATATCAAAGGACATGGGTGAAATTTTCTATCATCTCATTCCTCTATCACGCAAGGAATTTCTCAAGAAACAACTTAATAGGATCTCCTGCTTAGTTGTCTCTCTTTTCTTTTGGCATGGGAGGCCTCTTAGGGTGTTGAGAGTGGTCTTCCTCAAAAGAAACTAGTTCAAGATTCAACTCTCTATACCCTAACCTATCCAAGGACATGCACCAAGAAATAATCAAAGAGAAGATTTCCCTAATATCACTGATCTTGATTTATGTGAAAACGAAATGAAAGAGCATGTATAGAACCACATACACATATATATTGCAAGAAACATATTGATACAATAAACTAAAATTCTATTAACTAAATGAAATATAACAGGTTGTAAAATAAAAGCATCTAGAATGGTGGTAGCTTTATCTCTAAGAAGGGATGTGGCATGTCACAATTTAAAAAAAAAGGAGCTAGAAGGGCCTTTTTATCATAAGCATGAGGTAGAAAACCCTATCATCCAAAAACTTAGTCATAGGATATGATCTGTAAAAAAATTCCCAGGTCCCATGGTGGTTAGTTTAGGTGTCAACTTCTTAAGGGAATACTTTTTGCATACGATATTTGATTAGGGTGCTTAGTAGCCCACTGGAAATGTATAGCCAAGAAGTACACATTTCACCCATCCAATCTCGCCTCCATATACAATTGAACTACTGTATTGTCAAAAAAGCATCATTTAGGGCCTCTAAATGATCCCAGAAGTTTTGGTCACAAAAATTCGTAAAATTGTCAAACTAGAAAAATTGTCTTAAACTATTGGAATAGGTGGGTGGCCACTGATATCTATCTAGAGCATTCCCCCAAATCAAAAAAAAAACTACAAAAAAAAAACTTTTTTGAGCTAGAGGAATAGGTGGATGGTCACCGATATCCATATGGATTAGTCCTTAAGTCCTTGATCATATGATGAACTGTGTGTTGAATTGAGATCCTAGTGAGGCATTTCCTTAGGTGAAAATGTTTCCTTTATTTGATACCTTGATAGGGTTGTAATTGTTGTTGATGAATGTGCTAGAACCGTTCAACAATTTTGGTTTCCTTATTATCCTTGATCTGAACCGATGTGGATAATTTCTTTCTAGAGTGGCACCTTGAATTCATGGCATTTCACTATAGAGGTATCTAGGTAGGTAAGGAAACAATGCCTTTGCGTTCTTCTTATTTTGCTGAGTAGAGAGACCTTGTGCAGAGGTTGTGGAGGTCTCTATGATATGATGTTCACCTTGAAACGTGATTGTGAAGAGGAAACATTTCATAGTGTGGGAGATTATATTTCTACACTGCTTGTTGATGTTAAAGATACTATGATAGGTGCAACTATTTCTAGTATATGATAGTGTTGTCCTCCCAAAGTGACAATGACACTTCAAGGTTGTGACTCATACACAACATGAAACTTTCACATATATGGATACCTTACAATAACACCGCAGACTTCAAGTGGGACCACCTCACACAGTATCTCGTCTTTGAAAGGCTTAATGTCATATGGTATATGACATTAATGACTAACATGGATACCTCATCCTTGGCTTAGCCAACTGATGGTGTATGACTGCGGGTGTGGTGCTATCAAAATCTCCAATCTATTGATGACTTATGATAGCATCAGGTTCTTTTCATTTTCGTTGTCAACAACAAAGTGTAGAGGTATTCCCTTCCCCCACATATGTGGGTGGAAGAGGTGCTCTCCTGCCTCTGATCATTCTATTTCCTTTGGCTGAATGTGTGTGGTAGCGATGGTGGCATTAGGTTCTGCATTAATGATCCACTTCTTCGTTTCTACGACTGTGACGTTGGATTCTGAATCAAAATCAGAATTGGGATATAATTCTAAAGCTTTGATCTAGGCCACCAATGAATGCTTTGAGCCACATTCATTAGCGTAGTGCCAAGGGTTTTTTTGTAACTCACACCACTTTGCTTGTGGTTGGAACTGGTTTTCCTATGATTTGTTATCCTTACCCTATTATTTGTTCTATGAGTTAGGGTTTCCCTTTCCTTGCTTCAACAACGGGTTGCAGGTCCAAATTCTCGCTTATTCTTTTGTTGAAATTTCTGCTCGATTTCGACAGCATATCAATAAGAGGATCCCTATGAAGAGATGTCTAGGAATTCCATATTTGTTCAGATGTACCAATTATGTAGGCCACTGTGATATTCTAGAACTAGGCATCATTTGGAGTCTCTCATACCCAGCTTTGTGCACAATCTAAGAAAGTTATTGGTGTACTCTAGCATTATTTGGTCCCTCTCTTAACATAATATGTTCCATCTCACAACACCAAGCTTCCCTCGAAAGTATTCGAATATTACTCGAGACAGAGGCATCGTCAACACATCAGCAACAACGACTTTGTATTCACACATGTTCAAGGATTTTTACAATATAGTCTTCATCACTACTTTCTTCTTAGGCCCGTGGGTGCCATTATGATGTCTTAGGCTCCTTGCCTATGGCTAGTGGAGGGTAAGGGATGGCTCCAACACTGACCATCATCACCATCATAATCATCATCATCATAATCATCGTCATCATAGTCATCCTCATCATCATAGTCATCATCCTCATCATCATTGTTCCTCATCATCGTCGTCGTCATCATCATCATCACCATCATTGTTCATCATCATCGTCATCATCATCTTTCATCATCTTCATCACCATCATCGTTCATCATCATCGTCACTGTCATCATCATCATCATCGTCATCATCATCATAGTTATCATCCTCATCATCATCATCATCGTCCTCATCATTATCATCATATTCATGGTCATCATCATCATTGGATTAAAAATGCTTGAAAATAAAATCAAAGCAAAGTTTCAACTAAACCTATCATCATCATCATCATCATCATCATCATTGTTCCTCCTCCTCCTCATAATCATCACTGTCATTTTCCATCATCATTTTCATCATCCTCATCCTCATCCTCATCCTCATCCTCATCCTCATCATCCTCATCCTCATCCTCCTCCTCCTCCTCCTCCTCCTCCTCATCATCATCATGGTCATCATCGTCATTCCTTTGAAAATGCTTGAAAATAAAATCAAAGCAAAGTTTCAACTAAACCTATCATCATCATCGTCATCCTCATCATCATCATCATCGTCGTCATCATCATCACCATCATTGTTCATTATCATTTTCATCGTCGTCATCATCATCATCATCATCATCATCGTCATCATCATCATCATCATCATAGTCATCATCCTCATCATCATCATCATCATCATAGTCATCATCCTCATCATCATCATCACCAACATTGTTCATCATTGTCATCATCCTCCTCCTCCTCCTCATCATCACCATCATTATTCATCATCATCATCATTGCAATCACCGTAATCATCGTCTTCGCCATCACCGTCATCATCGTCATAATCATCATCATCATCATCCTCCTCCTCCTCCTCCTCATCATAGTCATCATCCTGATCATCATCATTGTCATCCTCCTCCTCCTCCTTGTTGTAATCTCGCGGATCACAAAGGGTTACCAATAATACACATTAAAAGCATACAGACATATCATAGATAAGAGACAAGAACACAGGTGTAAGAATAATAGATTATATTATAACAGAAGAGTCCATATAATACACAGAACTGAATCGAGTTCTCATCTGGCTCAACAACCTAATATATATGATTTACAAAACAGTTACAAATAACTACCTGTTAGTTCGGTCAACCAACACGACTTTAGGTGGCCGACCTAATCTCTAATTAGTCGGCTGATCGACTTAGTCAACTTATCGACTAGCTCCTCCAACATCTCCCCCATGAATAAAACTGTTCTTCGTCCCGAAGAAACAAGTGAGGTACTCAAAAAAAATCTTTGGCTGTCTAAAGTAGTTATTTGTTTATTTATCTTTTATTGGGCTATGAAGTCGGATTGTTGGTCGTTTCTGTACACAAACTTCGACAATTTCTTCTGCTGTCACGACCAGTTGATGTTGGAATTCTGTCCAACTTTGCAGTACTTTCTGGATGTCGATGGTTAATGTTGTAAGGGTTGATAGTGTTGACATCTTCTCTTGAATGGAAAGGTCTGCTATCCTTTCCATGTCGGGACCCAAAAACTGGTCTTTTTCTTCTACCATCTCCCTAGGTCTTTTCATCTGTGGACAAATGGTGTCTAATTTGTCCAAGCTCGGAATTTCTTGTTGCATCCACTGGTGTGCTTGTCTCTTGAGCTTCTGCAGTTTGGCTGTTTCGAGCACGATTTGATCTTCGATCGTGCTTCTGAGTGCTTCTTTCATGCTCTTCCTCTTCTTGAGTGCTTGGATTTCTTGTCGGGTCTATTGGGTCTGCTGGAAGACTTGCCCATAATAAGCAAGCCAATCCTGTTGTACCCCTTTTGTTATGACCAAATGCTCCATGTGATCTTGAAGCACTTTGTAAGCTTCGGAGAAGGCTGTATGCTGCTGCATCAGTAGTCAAGCTGTTTCTTCTTTTTTCTCTTCTCTTGTGTTTTGCATCTATGTCTGTAGTGCTGACACCACGCTTTCAAACAGCTGATAGGATTTCTCTAGTGGCTTGTCGGTGTCGACCTCTGTTGGTCCTGGTATCACAGATTGCGCAAGGTTTCTGCATTTGTTTAGGAACTAGACTTATTCTCTTTCATTGTCGTCGAGCTCTTTGCATCTATTCTGGCTCCTTGTTTTTGCTTTGATAGCCAAGGTTTCCAAGAGTTGTCCCAATTCTCCATCCTTCAGCTTTGTTGCATCGACTGCAGTGGTCGACCCAAGTTGGCTAATGTGAACCATTGCCGCTTGGGGTTGATGGTCCCTCTTCTTTCTATCTCTCTTCCTCTTATGCTTTTGCTCTGCTTGCTGTTGTACTTGTGTACCTGTAAGAGTTAGATTTTTTAGTGGTTGATTTTTCGGCAATGGGTTGTCTGGTTGCTGGTCTGCAGTGGTTAGGGGGACTTCTGGTTGGGTCTGCGAGATGAGTGCTGCAGCTGGGTGTGTATCTAGTGGATTTTGTATAGAGGGTCCAGATACAGATGTTGTTGGTACTGATGGTTACGGTAGAGGTGGTTCAGGTGCAGATGGTTCGGTTGTAGGTTCTGGGTTGGGGGGTGGTGGTGGTGATGGTGATGGTGAATGGTCAGGTGTGATTGGAGTGGTGGGGATGTGGTTATGTGTCGGGTCATCAATTTATGGGGGTGAACCCTCTAGGATGTCAGATAACAGGTCATCGATATCTCGATCGATTTCATCCATGTTCTCTTCTTCTCCATCTCTTGTTGGTTCATTGGAGGGTGGAAGGGTTGTGATGTCGGTTGGGATGAGGGATGTAGTTCAACTTGCGACAACTTCACCTGTCTTGTCGAGGTTTCTTACAAATGTTGACTTCAAAGTTTCCACAGTCCTCAGCCTGTAGAGTATTTGGCCAGGTTGAGGTATGCACTGTCTAGATCCACCAGTTTCAAATAGGGGGCACTTGGTGGTGATATTTTGTACAGAGGTAAGTAGCTTAGGTAGTTTTTCGCTATATGCTTGGAAATCTATATCTTGGTCGAACCTCTCCTTCAAGGTTTTCGGCCTAGTATTTTTGCATATGTCGATCGAGCTTATTGATGGTAGCTCTAGAATGGCTTCCTGTGTGATTTAGGTCGGAGATGGGGGTGGGGGTGTAGACACTAGATCAACAACATTTTCGGTTGTGGAGGTATTTGTACTTTTTACCTTTTTCGGCTGACCTTGCTGTGCTCTTGCTTCAACAATTTTTTGGAAATGTGCCTCCACTGGAATTTTGTTTTCTACGGCGTCTTCTATGATGTCGATGGTCATGGCTACTAATTCGTCTTCATCTTTTGATGATTCTACGATAATAAGCTTGCCCTTCCCCTTCCCCTGTTTTTGCTCCTAAATTTTTCTTCTCTTCCTTGAGGCTGCTATTTCCTTTGATAGCTTGCGTATGTTTTCTTTGGTTATAACATACTCAGGGTTTTCAATTTCCATGTTGTCCTCTGGTCCTTTTTCTCCCCCCTGTTCTTGAGTTGAGCCGACGCTTTTCTCAGCTTGATTGGTTACCTGCTATTTTGTCTGTGTCCCTTCCCTTTGGGCTGTCGGTGGTATGATTGCAATTTGTAGTCGACTCGTGTCTTCTGTTGGTGTTTCCTTTGACACGAATGTGCTTATGTATAACCAGAGTTCACAATCTTCTTCTTTTTCTTGGTCGGTGAGTGGTTCTTCTATCACTAGGGTTGCTTCCTTGGCTTTTGCTCGTATTGACAGTTTCGTGCCAGGCTATCGAGCTAGCTCCCGAAAGATTTATTTGACTGTTGGGTAGTAGTCGAGAGTCTTTGCTTTTGCCTTAGTGCCCTGCATATACCACACTATAGTATGGTCCAGTTCCAGCTATATATGTGTAGTTTTTGGTAGACTTCGTCAGATGTTCTGGGCACCCTCCATCTGGTCGTCTGGATTTTAAGCTGTTGGAACCAGTTTTCCAATAGCACTTTGCCATTTTCCAGTTCCTTCAATGTTCCAGTCTGGGCAAATGGTTTGAATCTCCACATATGGAATCTTGTGGGTTCTTAGAACTGCTTGTCCCCGACAGGGCATAAGTAATACATTACTATCCATATTATAAAGGATGTGAACCTTATAATCCCTCCTGACTCCTGGCATTTCTCACAGATGCCTTTGAGCATGTCGACGATGTACTCAACCCATCTGTAGATTTTTCCCATGTCGGCAATGGTATCCACTGCCTCTAGCATATCTAGTTTTAGGTCGCTTCCTCGACCTGTGGGTGTAAGCCTAGTTGTTATGATTTTAGCCACGATTTGTGGCGTTCGGGCTTGTATCTGGCTAATCATTAGCCCTTTTGAGTTCTTGCCCGATGGTGATCCATTTAGTTGCTCTACCAACCCTTCTTTTATTCCGACCGGTACTGGGTCACCTTGGTTGGATAAACCAGTCAATTTATATATTACTTCGGCAGAGATCTCCACTGGCCTGTCAAGGTAGAATTTGCCATTGTGGTATCGGCTTATAATGAATTTGACTACTATTTCCTTTGTACCTCCAAAACTTGCCATGAACAGCGTGTTCATGTAGTTCATGATAGTACTGTGGTTTATCTTTTCTGCAGCTGGGGTTGGTTTCTTGTCGACATAGGCCCATTCCTTGATCTTGGCCCATGTTTTCACCCATGGGGTCTCTTGAACCTTAGCGTTCTTTATGTTTTTTAGCCTCCTCATCAATGGGGTCTCAACAGTTTGTAGTTCCTCAGTCTTGGCTGTAGCTCTGGTTTGTTTTGGTGCCATTTTGTCGGGTATTTGTTCGAATTTACTTCGGGGTTCTCGGTTCTCAATTTTATGTTTGCTAAGTTTCTCTCTCTGTTTGAAATACTGTAAATGATCCTCTTGCGGTCCAGTATTTATAGGTGATGCATTTGACGTTTCTGTCGATGGGTGTATTAATGGCGGAAGTGATGGTCCAGCGCAAGCACTTGAGTTTGCATTAATGGTGATTTTATTTTGGCGCTTGTAGTCATGAAGGCGTGATGTGACTTTCAGGGTCATTGGTCGATGTCGATCGTGTGAGCGGTTGATGGTGGTATGTCGATGGGTGTAATATCGGTTGTCGAAGCATTGATTTCCTGTCATCCCATTTTATGTATGTTGGTCCTGTTTTATTTTAGATTTTTTTTAACTTTTTATAGTTTTTGTCTAACCATTATGGTTGTTATATGTTTTTTTTTTGAACTTGTTTTTAGTTTTTGTACCGCTTTAGTCGGGCACCATTAACAAGTTTACGAAATACTATGCCTTGTAATGTCTTTAGTCGGACTGATATGTTGGGATGAATCTCTTCGACAACATAGTGTCCCATCCATTATGTATGTAGCTTTTTGGGTTTCCTTTTTACTTGAGTGTTGTATAGTAAGGCAAGGTCCCCCACCGACAGGTTTTTGTTTTTGATGTTGCGATCATGCCATGCCTTCTGTTGTTGTTTCTGGATTTCTTGATGCTGTAAAGTGATCAGTCGGTGTTCTTCAAGCTTACTTAATTGTATCAGTCGGTCCTTCCTTCCTTATTCGACATTGACATGTAAAATCTCTATGATAATAGGTGTTTGTTGTCGAAAATGTAGTGGAACTGCTACTTCTTGTCCATAAACTAGTCGAAATGGTGTTTGGTCAGTTGAACACTTGTATGCCGTTCTGTACGCCCATAATAATGTAGGTATCTTTTCATCCTAGTCGTCTTTGTCAGTGTTACATATTTTTGTTAGACCTTTTGTTAATGTTTTGTTCAATGCCTCAATTGCTCCTTTCGACTGAGGGTGGTAAGTTGTACTCCGTCGATGATCAATTTGGAACTGATCTGTTAGTGTTTTAATAGTTTTATTAATAAAGTGTGACCCTTGGTCACTGATTAGGGTTATTGGACATCCAAACCTGGTAATGATATTTTCATAGATAAATTGAGCAGCTATCTCACTAGAACATGTGTCTACTGGTTATGCTTCTACCCACTTGGTTACATAGTCTACTGCAGTTATTATGTACCTTGCACCTGTTCTTTTTGCTGGTATGGGAAATGGTCCTATAAAGTCGATGGCCCAAATTTCAAATGTCAAACTTGGGTTTACTGATATTAAGGGCATTTCTGTACTAGGAAGAGGTCGACCCAGTGGTTGACATCTATCACATTGGATTACAAACTTTTTACAATCTTTGTGAAGTGTCAGCCACCACAACCTTCACTGTTGGATTTTCTTGGTGGTTGTGTCTGCTTGAAAATGTCCTCCCGCCGATCCATAATGTGCTTCATACATAATATTATTTCTTTCATGTTCTAGTACACATCTTCTGAGGATGTCGTCCATGCCCATTTTACATAAGAATCCATTTATGAGGCTATATGGTGCAGCTTTCATGGCTAACATTTGTTTCTTCTTCGTGCTCATGCCCTTTGGTGCTTGTCCATTTTCTAAGAATTGAGCTATTTCCTCTAATTTTGCTGGGACTGCTTCCATTCGAAATAAATGTGCGTCTGGTAAGTCGTCTTCGACTCCTGTTGGTTCCTCTCATGTGTTGATTCGTGATAAGTGGTCGGGTCCAACATTTAACTTTCCTGGTTTGACAATGACTTCAAATTCGAATTCTTGGAATAGAAGTAGCCATCGACAAATTATCCCATGGTGTAAGGGTTTATTTACGAGGTATTTTAGTGCTTGGTGGTCGGTATAAAAGATAAACAAATTAGCTAGTAGGTAGTGTCAATACTTCTGTAGTGCGAAGACCATTCCTAATGCTTCTCTCTCTGTTGTTGAATAGTTTCTTTTTGCTTTATTTAATTTTATACTGCTGTAAACTATAGGGTAGTCCATTCCATCGTCTCCTGGTTGAGTTAGGATTGCTCATATTGCCAGGCCTGATGCGTCGATGTGTACATGGAATTTGGTCGACCAGTTTGGAAATCTTAGAATGGGTGCTTCAATTAACTTCCTTTTCAGTGCTTCAGATGATATGTCGCATTCCTTTGTCCAGTCAAACTCCTGATATTCTCTTAACAGTTCTTCCAGTGGATAGGTCATATCTGAATAGTATCTTATGAATTTCCCGTAATATCCTGTATGACCGAGTAGTACCCTGACTTGTTTTGGGTTCACTGGTGGTTTTAAGTCAAGAATGATTTTTATCTTTGCGAAGTCGACCTTGATGCCTTCCTTACAGATAATGTGTCCTAATAGTATCCCTATAGGGGTTAGAAATATGCACTTCTTGATGTTTAGAGATAGTTGGATTTGTCGCCATCGTTCCAACATGAGCCTTAGCCATTTGCAATGCTCTTTCAGCATAGATTATATTGTCCAATTGTCGAAATATACTGCCATCATTTTGTAAATGTATTCTCGAAATGTTTTGACCACAATTCTTGAAAATATCGCAGGTACGTTTTTTATTCCAAAGGCATAACCCCGTAAGCAAATGAGCCAAATTCACATACGAATGTTGTCTTTTTCTGGTCTTCTTTGGCTATTGGTACTTGGTTATAACCTCAGAATCCTTCTGTAAATGAGTAGCATTCATGTCCCCTCATTTAAGATTTCATCTGCATAAGGTGTCGGAAATGGGTTTGTTAGTGTAACTTTATTAAGTTCTCTGAAGTCGACACAGATCCTTAGCTTGGTTGGATCATGTTTCTTTGGTTGAACAACCATTGGATTTTCCCATTCTGATTGGTCAATAGGGTAGATAATTCCTGATGCAAGCATATTATCAATCTCTTTCTTGACTATCTCTTTGTATTTATGAGCTAGTTTATATGGTCTTTTCTTTACAGGTCGAACATCAGGTTTAATGTCAATCTTCATTTCACCCATTTCATGTACTAGACCTTTGAGATCCTTGTAGTCTCTAGCAAATACATCCTGGAATTCTTTTAGTAGGTTTACTATTTCTGTTGTTTGTTCTTCACTCCAGTAGTATCCGATTTTTGCTATTTTTGGTTGACCATCATTTGATATGTCAACTTCCTTAGTTTTCACTTTAGCGTCTAACCATTTAGGTGCTTTCATTTTGTTGATTGGTCGACTCCCTTCTTTAAATTGTGAAAATGTAGTAGGAAAGTCTGCTGCAGTCATTCGGTCGATGTCTTCTTTGTCGGTTGTCTCGACTTTGAGCACTGTGCAAATTGGTTTTGTCATTTCGGCGTGGTTTGATTTCCATCTAAATCTTTTCCCAGCCAAATTTTCATTTTCCATTTGTAGTCTTGTTGACTGTGGTATTGTCCCAGTTTGTATATTATTGCAGTTTATTGTCGGTAGGTCATATTTTAGGGTTTTGTTCTCTGTCGGTTCTACAAATGCCTTGATTTGTTTTGCAGTTTCGATCAAGTTTTCATCTTGTGGTATAAAGCTAAAATCTTTGATGAAATTCTCTCTTAGTTCTTGCCATAGTAATGTTTCACCTCGAGCCTCTTCCATTTTGTACCATTTGTTTGGTAAGTTGGATAACATCGATGGAAACAGGTGTGGCCATGTACGTTCATCCTTATACCCAAGTCTTTTCCATTCTTTTTCACATGTTCTTATGTGGTCTTCTGGATCCTGTCCTTGGATAAATATAGGTATTTGGGCTTGATTGGTTAACATTTTTCCTCCGAATCTTTCTATAAAGTAAGTTGAAGCTGTTTTCCATGTCTGCAGTCTTGATTGATGGGTATCCCACCATCTAGCAGCTTGTCCTGTGAAAGTTTCCACTAGGCTTTGTAGTCATCCATGTTCACCAATGTTCCTGGATACTTGTTCTATGTGCATAGCTGGTGATTCTCTTTCTTTGTATCTTGGGATTTGTGTGATATTTACATTTGTTGGTTTCAGGGTAGGATATTCCTTGGTTTTCTTTTCAAATATTTTTGGGATGATGGATACCACAAAGCATTGTTGGACTGGTTTCTTCTGCACTTTTTGAATGGTCCAGCATCCTCTTGCTTGTGTTTCGTAGTTCTCGACTTCCCAATCGTATAATTCTGTGTCTGAGTTATATCCTATTGAATCTTGATTCCCTAAGTGAAGTTCACCATAGACATTAGGTTCTGTGTAGTCGTCATTGTTTTGTATCTGATATAGTTGTCGGATGTTGACTTCTTCATCAATAGGTTCTATCCAAGGTTCTGCTTGAGATGGATGGATAATTACTATGACTTTATGTCCATTCCCTTTTAGTTTTATCCTTTCCTTGTCTAAGGATATCAAGGCTTTCATTTTTCTTCCCCAAGGTCGACCTACTAACGCTGGGAAGGAGCTAGATCCTTCCTCAGGGTCAATAATTTCAAAATCGACTTTGGTCAATATTCCTTTTATTGTCGTGTCGACATTTTTCCAAACTCTGATAGGTTCAATCAGTCCTTGGTCGTCTAATTTCAAGTATATCCCTAACTCGTATAGTCAAGGTCTACCCAATTTCTCCCAAGTATCGCGAGTCATAATGTTTACTTGTGATCCGAAGTCGAGCACAACTTGTCGGACATGGTATCCTTCAATTTCTAGGTCGACAAGTGGGTCGGTATCACTTTTGTCTTTTTGGTTTAGGCTGCAGATATTTTTTGTTTGTTTTTCTGTGTTATTGTTGTGTTTTATTTTATACAATTAGTCGATGAATTGAGATACCATTTTATCATTTTGTACCTATCTGTGGACCATGAAAAGATTGAAGCCATTATAAATTGGCCTACTCCAATAAATGTGACAGATGTAAGATCTTTTATGGGACTTGCAGGATACTACAGGAGGTTCATTGAGGGATTCTCCAAAGTTGCACATGCCATCACTTCTTTGCAAAAGAAGGGGATGAATTTCGAATGGACATCGAGGTGTGAAGAAAGTTTCCAGTGGTAGAAGAATCTTCTCACCAGTGCACCCGTATTGAAGGTTGTAGATCTAGAGAAAGATTTTGTGGTGTGTACTGATGCATGTAGACAAGGGCTTGGAGGAGTCCTTATGCAGGACAACCACGTGATATGTTATGAGTCAAGAAAGTTGAAGGAACATGAGAAGAACTATGCCACTCATGATCTAGAGCTTGCAGCCATAGTACATGCCCTCAATATGTGGAGGCATTACTTGATGGTTAAAATATTTGAGCTCAGAATAGATCGCTATGGACTGAAGTATTTGTTTGATCAGCCTACTCTGAATGCTAGGCAAGCAAGATGGCTAGAATTTTTATGTGAGTTTGATTTCGAAATCAAGCACATAAAAGGGAAAGAGAATAAGGTAGCTGATGCACTCAGCAGGAAGATGCAAGAAATGCATGTGGCTTCTCTTAGTATTTGCCAATCAGATTTGAGGCAGCAGATTGTTAGTCATGCTGCTGGAGATGAATTGTATGAGCAGGTAAAGGACAAATTGCAACAACAAAGTATTGAGAAGAGATATGAGGGATATAAATTTGAAGAAGATGGGATTCTCACTTATAAAGGTAGAATTTATGTTCTAGATGTAGCAGGTTTGAGGAGAGTTGTTATGGATGAAATCCATCAAGCTCCATATTTCGGTCACCCAGGATACCAAAAGACCATTGCTATAGCTAGAAAGCAGTACTTTTGGCCAGGAATGAAAAGGGATATGGTTGAGTACATTTCGAGGTGTATGAAATGTCAACAGGTAAAGGTTGAGCATCAACACCTTGCAGGTTTGTTGCAGCCCTTGCTAGTTCCAGAATGGAAATGGGAAGTTATTTCCATGGATTTTATTACAGGATTATCAATGACCTGGAGACAACATGATTCCATCATGGTTGTGGTGGACAAGTTTACAAAGGCAGCACATTTTATACCGGTTAAGTCTATGCATAAGACTGATGACATTGCAAAGATCTTCATGAAGTGGATTTTCAAATTGCATGGATTGCTGAAGGCAATAGTCTCTGACAGAGATGTCAAGTTCACTTCCAATTTTTGGAAGGGGTTGTTTGCATATTTGGGTACAAAGCTAAACTTCAGCACTGCATACCATCCTCAAACAGATTGGTAGATAGAGAGAGTTAATCAGGTGCTTGAAGATATGCTTCACATGTATGTGATGGACAAACCAACCAAGTGGGAAGATTACTTGCACTTGGTAGAGTATGCTTATAACAATGGACAGCAGGCATCCTTAGGGATGAGTCCGTATGAAGCTTTGTATGGAAGAAGGTGTAGGACACTAGTGAATTGGGATAACCCAGTGAACGGGGTTGTGCTTGGGCCAGAATTGCTCAAGGAAATGGAGCAAGAGGTTGTAAAGATCAGGTAGAATCTGAAAGCAGCACATGACAGACAGAAAAGCTATGCATATAAGCATAGGGTGAACAGGGAGTTCAGTGTTGGGGATCATGTTTACCTCAGAGTGAGGGCAAGGAAGAGTTCCTTGAAACTTGGAAGTTGTGCCAAGCTGTCACCAAGATATTGTGGGCCGTTTGAAGTGCTTGAAAGAATAGGGCCAGTTGCATATAGAATTGCATTGCCTGCTAGTACTAGGGCTCATAATGTTTTTCATGTTTCTTTGCTTAAGAGATATGTACATGATCCTAACCATGTGATAAATTAGGATGTGATTCAGGTGGAACCCGAGGGAGAGTTCCGAATCGAGCCAATGCGCATCCTCGACAGGAAGGTCACAATGCTCCGGAACCGGGCCATAGGTCAGGTAAAGGTGCAATGGGAGCACTATGGACTTGAAGAGGCTACATGGGAGCTGGAGGATGCCATGCGATTGGCACATCCATTTTTGTTCAATTCTGCAGAACACTGAGGCGATACCAGTGTAGCATTTTGTTCAATTTTGTAGAGCACTAAGGACAGTGCTATTGAAGGGGGAGGGGAATGTAACACCCTAGTTTTGACCCCGTTGCATTAAACGTACATGATATATATATTGTAATGAATCATGGTGTGGAGCTAAAGGCAAAAGCCCCGCCATCGATTTAATTGTGTTATGTTTGACGAACGGAATCGTTGCCGATGGTCTATCGTGGTATATGACATATATTAAGTTTTGTCATCATGTAAATATGCATATTTAATTAAAATGAACCCCAACCAGCTATGTTCACGGCAACTAAATTGAGAAGGGGCATGATTCTCATAAGGATAAGGGTGGGGCATGTCAAACCTTGGGCTATGAGGGGGGGGGGATCCATGTGTCACCACCCTGTTTGATTTGCCCATCTTCCCTTGTCTTATCCAACTACCAATTTAATGTTTTGCTGAGTAGTTGAGGCAGTTATGGCTGGGAGTGGAGTGTGGCAGGACTGTCAGTCCTTTCCCACATGCACACTCCACCAGCAGGTTGACCCTCACGTTGGAAAAAACCACCACCGCCATCACTCCATGTGGACTCTCCACCCTCTCCACTATGCCGTTCTTTCCCTGGTATGTTCATCCTCATGCAAGGACGGTAGTCTGATGATTCCCACGCACAAGCTTCTTTTTCGTGTGTGGTCTCACGCAGCCAGGAGGAGGGAGCGTTTCGGATGTCACTCACGTTTCCACAAAGTGGTATCTAGTATGTTTTCCATCCGAATTCCAGAGATCTGATGTAAATTTCCCTCACGCACAGGTTGGGAGTATGTATTTTCTTCCCCAGTGTGGTCTATGTTGTTTGTGAGTCGTTTTGGCC
This sequence comes from Pseudotsuga menziesii, assembly GCA_001517045.1. Classification (NCBI taxonomy): domain Eukaryota; kingdom Viridiplantae; phylum Streptophyta; class Pinopsida; order Pinales; family Pinaceae; genus Pseudotsuga; species Pseudotsuga menziesii. Next base: position 227,405 of record LPNX010840821.1, on the reverse strand, counting down.
ATGATAGGGCCAAGAACGACTTAGGAGTTGTTTTCCTTAACCAAGCTGTGAATCGCTTGTGTGACTACGTGTATGCAGTGGTTGGTCTTCAGACTGTGTTGGGAGCAGGGATGGGGGCTTAGTTTGCTTGATAAACCTGGTGTGTTTGGAAACCACACAGGCAGAGCTAGAGGGCTGGATTTCTTCTCCACAACCCCTGAATAGCATTGGAAGGGAAGTCAGGGCCTGAGGGACTGTGTAGCAGAGAAGGGACTGATTCCTTGTGTTGGGTGTGTGTGGGTGTCTTAGAAGTCAGGCTAGTTATGGTGTAGGTGTTCCTAGCTCTGTAATGGGATCACCAGCTTAGCATTTAGTCTTTCCCAGCTCCTTGATGGCCTGATAAACCCAACTGTGTTGGCTTGGCTATGTTTTGTGTATCCTTGGCTATGTGTAAGCCTGCTTGTTCCTTATTCCTTGGGGAATCATGCCCAGCTCGGGGGTGGCAGCATTGCTGAGAGATTTAGGAGCATGCTAGCCTATGGTTTGGTGGAACGTTGCAACGACGTAGCTGGTTACAGAATGAGTTCTTCATAAGATAAGTGATCTTGTCTATTTTACTCCTGCAATCATTTACTGTTAATGAATATGGTGAACATGTTGAATGCTTGTATGAATGTATGTTGCTTCCGCTGTGTATGATAAATAATTGTATCTGTGTATGTTCTACTTCAATGCATTTTGTTTCAACATTTTATGAATGCACATGTTCATGGGGCTGGGTGCCCAGATGGTTAAGGCCATGGTAGCGTCCTCTTCGTCGGTCGGAGGGTTGGGGACATTACAATATTCCATGCAACCCTACTTCTCAAGGGTTTCTCAAATTGAGGAACAAATTGAAGCAGTCTAAGAGAATGTAGAAGAAGGCACATTTTTATGACCACCTTGAATGGTCTCCCTATATCATTGGATTCATTCATTCATGGAATATGTGCAAGAAGGAAGTTTATCAATTTTAGCAGACTCTAGGAAGAATGCACACAAGAAGAAGCTCAACTCATAACAAGAGAAGAGAATAGGGTAGCAAATGAAGATCAAGCTCTCATATTTCACACCATAAGATATCATAGAAATAAGGAGGACCACCATCACAACAAAAGGGGGAATAGATATCCCATTCCAAGGATTGATGAGCTCATGGATGAGCTCCATGGAGCCAAGTTCTTCTCAAAGATTTACCTTATATCTGGTTATCATCAAGTTCAAATAAGGGAAGAAGACATACTAAAGACTGCTTTCAGATGCCACTATGGTCACTTTGAGTTTGTTGCCATGCCCTTTGCCTTGAAAAATGCACCTGCCACATTCCAATATTCAATGAAAAATATATTCCACAAACAACTTCATATCTTGCATCTTGGAAACATCATTCATCAATATGGTGTGAAGGTGGATATGGAGAAAATAAGAGCAATTATAGAATGGCCTCGTCCCAGAAATCTCACTGAATTGAGAGGATCCATTGCAATTTGCACCTACTATAGAAAGTTTGTGAAGGGGTTCTCCCAAATAAATTCACGTCTCGCTGATTTGACAAAGAAAGATTCTTCTAATGGCATGAAGGGGATGAAAAATATTTCTGAATAATCAAGGAGGTAATAAGAAATTGTCCTATTCTAGCCTTTCTTGATTTTTCTAAATCATTTGTCTAGGAATGTGATGCATCGAGAGAGGGCATGGGAGCAATACTAAAAAAAGGACAACAACCGATATATTTTGAGAGTAGGAAGCTACAATCACATGAGAATATTTACTTCATTTATGATAAATAAATGTTAGCCATCATGTATGCTTTGATCAATTTTAGACAATACTTGGTGGGAAACATATTTGTGGTCAAAACTGGCCATAACAGCTTAAGGTACTTCCTCACTCAAAAGGATCTAAATGAAAGACATAAAAAGTGGGTGTGTAAGATTCAAGCATTTGACTTTGATATTGAATATGTGAAGGGAAAAAATAATGTGGTAGTTGATGCCTTATCTAGAAGACCTTTTATTTGTACAATGGATGTAGCAGAAAATTGGAAAGCCACATTAGAAGTAGAGTATGCCAAGGATAAGATTTATTGTGAAATTTTTGATGGGACTAACCATGATGATAGGTATAAGGTATTGGAAGGAATAATATACTACAAATATGGAATCTATTGGTCCCTATTTCGAGTTTGAAGGAGGAAATTTTAAAGAAAGCTCATGATTATCCTCTAACAGGTCACCCCAATTTCTTCAAAAAGTACCGAATGTTGAGGGAAATATTCTGATGGAAAGGGTTGAAGGCTGATGTTATGAAGTATGTTAATTAATTCCCTACATGTTAGCAAAAATAAAGTGGAGCACACTCATCCAGCTGACCTCTTACATCCCTTTCCTATTCCAGAACAAAAATGGGAGAGCATTTCCATGGACTTCATCACTAGTTAGCCCAAGGTATTTGGTAAGGATTGAATATTTGTGGTGGTGGATAGGTTAACTAAATTTGATAATTTATTTGATGTTACTACCAATTTTACTTCTTCACAAGTGGATGAACTATTTAAAAAAAAGTTTTCAGACTGCATGGGCTTCCTGAGAGCATTATTAGTGACAGAGATAATAGATTTTTGAGTGCATTTTGGAAAGAACTCTTCAAAATTGTGGGGACAAATTTGACACCTAGAACAATATATCATACACAAACTGATGTCCAAATAGAGAAGGTGAATCAATGGCTGGAAGGCTACTTAAGGAACTATTTTAGTGGACAACAAAAAGCATGGATAAAATGGTTGCATTTGGGTGAGTTTTGTTACAATACTACTTTCCATATGTCCATTGGAACGTCTCATTTCAAAGCACTTTATGATTATGATGCATCCACTTTTATTGACCACATTTTTGGTGATAGTAGAGCTCCAAACGCTAAACATTGGATTGAATAAAGTCAATAAATTTTGAAGGCTTTGAAATATAACTTAAAGGTTTCCCAAAATCAACAAAAACAATATGCAAACCAACATAGAGTGGAGAGGCACTTCCAAGTGAATGACTTGGTGTATTTTAGCCTAAAACCCTACAAACAAACCACCATAAAGGGTAAAGGTTCATAAAACTCAAACGAATGTTTTATGGTCCCTACAAAGTGATTCAAAAGGTTGGAGAAGTGGCATACGAATTGGAGCTTTCCATGGGAAGTAAAATTCATAATGTATTTCATGTTTCATGTCTAAAGAAGGTTATAGGTAATCACATTTCAGTTTTAGATACTTTACCTCCTTTGGATGATGAAGATAACTTGTTCTCATTCTAGACAAAATCTTGAAAACAAGGAAGAGGAGATTAAGAAGCAAAACAATAAAAGAATACTTGGTACAATGGAAGGATTTGCTTAGTGAGGAAGCCATTTGGGAAGAGGAACAAATTTTTCAGCATACAAACATGGAATTGCTTGATGACAATAGATATTAGGTGGGGAGGACTACCATGTCCCCATCTCAAAGAGACTACTAGTTGACAATGTTTCACCCACCTACTAGTTCCCTCGATTGGGGAGGAGGCATTAAATATTGCAATAAGGGAGCTATGGGACCCAAGAGAACCTTAGTTTGTAATTTACATATTAAATTGGGTCATAAAAATAATAAATATGGAGAACATAAAGTGGCATTGCTTCATAAGGACATTTGGAGGTTCATTGAGACCTTGGGAGACTAGATTCTTCCTTACACATGTCATGAATTAAACCCAAATTTGAAATTATGAGTAATGGAGTGTTCTTGGAAGGTGAAGAGGTTTCAAGTGAAATATCATGAGCCCAAGTATTCGAATGGGTGAAGAGGAGTAACTCCCCATAGAAGAGGAAGAGGATATGAATAAACTAGGTGCCACTTAGAGAGAGATTCCCTGCGTTTTATGACAACAATGATGGGAGACTCTATGACAAGTCAGACCTGATTGTAGACCCGATTGTAGACCTATCAAAAACTAACATGTCAAGGATAAAAATATCCTCCAAGAGGGTGAATTTTGTTAGATTTTTATCATTTAAGCTATATGATCTTAGGATCTTATCTGAGAGAATAACAAGCACAACAATCAATCACAAGAGACAATGAACACAAATATTTTCCTCGAGGAAACCATAAAGGAGAAAACCCCGCAACTTCCTCAGAGATAGAATGAGAACCAAAAGTAAAACCCAAAGATACAAAGATGATCTCCCAACAATAGTTGTCTCTCTCTCTCTTGTCCCAACTTCCTCTCTCTCAGTTATGCACTACAACTGAGTGTGAGTGACTGTGTGATAAATAGAGAGGCTCACTCTCTATTTATACTAGTTTTGGACTTGACATTAACTCACCAGGGCCGACTTCTCTAGGAGAGTCTAACATTCCTAGTGCCCCACAACTGCGGGGACTTTAATCCTTGAACAATAATGAGGGTTACCCTCTATGACTTTACATGACTTGATTACATTATTGATTATCTCGATAGGAACATCGGGGTATGACATAACTTGATTACATTACTGATACTCCTGATAGGGACATTGGGTTACAATACAAAAGGCATACAAGTGAAAACATTCCGAAGTTATAAATACATCAACACTCCCTCTTAACTAGGAAGGTATTATCTCAACATAATTCATCAGCACAAGTCTTCATCACTGGATCATCATTACTGGATCATCATCAAGTCCACCATCATTAAGTCTGGATCATCATCAAGTCTGGATCATCATCAAGTCTGGATCATCACTGCTTCCACTATCTCGAACAAATGGTGCTATCTCTCAATTCTACTCGTCACAGGAAGTTCTACATATCTAACCCTTTTTCATGCTGGTTGTAGGCCTAGCCTCCATGTAGGTCTTCTTCTTCTTCATCGCTTACATCTGACCATGGGAGGCCCAGCTTGCCACCATGTCGAAAAGGCCCGCCCAACACTTATATCTGACCATGGGAGGCCCAGCCTGCCACTATGTCAAAATGGCATGCCTAACACTCACATCTAACCTCATCATGTCAGAAAGGCCCAACACTCACATCTGACCTCATCATGTCAAAAAGGCTTGTCCAACACTCACATCTGACCACATCATGTCAGAAAGGCACAACTATTATATTTGACCATGGGAGGCCCTGCCTACCACCATGTCAGAAAGGAACAACACTTACTTCTAACCATGGGATGCCCCGCCTACCATCATGTCAGAAAGGCTCACGAACTCATCACTTCCCCTTGGAAGGAACCTATATCTGGAGAACACCAAGATTCTCCCAGAAGTATTCAAGCTTCACTTTGGCCATTTCTAGCATAGAATCACATCAGGGCTGATTACGTCCAAGGATAACCTATGAGCTTCGCTAGGACCAATTACATCTGAGGACATCCTACAGGACCGTTTACGTCTGAGAAACCTACAAGCTTTGCCAGGATTTTATCACAAACTGGAGCTTCATTGCTCCTCTCTGCATAATACAAAAATGCAAGTCATATTAATAAAATCAAATAGTAGTTTTCAAAAGAAACATACTACCTCCCAAATAGCCGAGCAAGTGGCAACATATTTTGCCTTATCTGTACTCAGCACCATGTAGGACTCCTTCCTGCTAAACCAAGAGATCACACCTGATCTCATACTGAAGTAGCACCTCAAAGTGCTCTTCCTATTAATGGCACTACCTACCCAATATGAATCCACATAACCCTCCAGGTTAATCTTCTGATTCATATCACACTTGAGCCCATACTCAACTATACCCTTTAGGTACCTCATTAGGTGAACATGTCTCAATGTGTTCACAGCAAAGAAAATATCTGGTCTTGTATTCGTCAGGTACTTCAAGGAACAAATCATCTGACAATACATCGTGGCATCAACCGAATCTGATGAGGCAACACTCAATAGCTTCAGGTTCAATGCCATAGGTGTGGTCATGTCCTTGCAACCCATCATCCCGAACCTCTTCAGGATCTCTACTGCATAATTCCCTTGTCCCAGGGAGATTCCATCTGTATTCTACCACACCTCCATGCCTAGAAAGTAGTGCATCATATCCAAGTCCTTCATTTCGAACTCGACAGCAAGTCTCCTTCTTGCATCTCTAATGAGTTCCTCTTTTCCTATTAGGAACAAGTCATAGACATATTACAAGAGAATCACTGGTCTTCCATCTTCAACCTTGAAGTAAAGGTTGGAATATGCTTTACTCTCAGTAAATCCTAGAGCCATCAGTAAACTGTCCATCCCGTCGCACCATGTCAAACCTCAGGATCTTCTGCAGTCACTTCCTTTGAAGCGAAGCATCATTCTCCCTCTGCCTTTCGTACTCTATGCATTGAAACATTATGTACTGGAGTGACAAGTAGCTCCCTTTGCTACTATTCTTCTATGTATCCATCTTGGGTTACTGGATACCAAGATCCTCCATCTTGAAAAACGTTCTTCTTGCACCCATATGTGAGCTTGTCATCCTCTATAGGCTTTTATCTTCAACCTTGTAGCAAAGGTTAAGATCTTCATCACTCTAGGTGATCTTCAAGCTCCTCATGTATGTGTTATTCCATGGGCGATTTCTAAGCTCGTACATGGCCTTCTTTAATTTGCACACATGATTCTACCTGTCACGTGTCTTGAATTCCAGTGGCTGTAAATGTCTCTTCGTAGTCTATGCCTTCTTTTCGTGAGAATCCTCGTGCTATGGATATTTCCTTCTATCACACGATGTTTCCATCTACTGCATTCTGGTTCTTGTATATCCATATGGAAGATACTACATACTTCCCTTCAGGTCTCGATACCGCATCCTAGACATCATTCTTCTTAAATTGGTACTCTCCTTCCCTTTCTTCTTGGATACTTCTTCATAGCTGGAAGGTTCTGCATCAATGATGTCACTTAAGAGTGTCACATAACTGCATTCATCATATTATTCTTCATTCTTGGATTATTTCTCGAACTGTCGTCACTTGTTATTCGGAACAAGTCTCGTCCTTCTTTTCTTGTAGGCGATTGTACGTGATATTTCCTACAAGTCAAATGTATGATTAGAAACATTTCATAAGGAATATTCATAATGGAAAATTCTTATGCATAAATATATATTCTAGTTTCCTTCCATCTCTACCATGACATCATTGAGATTGTGCACTAATCCAATATGTCAACAAAGAGGTTTCATTCTAGATAAGTAGCAATGGATATTTGTATAGCACCATGAGCTACTTACCCATCACATGCATATTAGTAGTAAACTGTCATTAATGCAAACATTCTATCATGCATAACTCATCAACTGAATATAAACAAATGCATAACAAAATAATATCATGAAATGACAATTGAATACTTATCTTTTATTCGTTTCGTGGGTAGACTCCTTCTTGAGCCTTCTGATTCATCATCTTCTTCATTCATGACAACATCATTTCTCTTCCAAATGGTATTATGGATAAGAGGTTCTTCAAGAGTTGAGTCCTCTGTATTCCTCATCGCTTGAGGGATCTTCTTTGGATCGTGAGAGATTGAGCTTCAGTTGCTCCCATCTTCTCTTTCTATTATTATGATTGAAGATTCTTCTTGTGTGCTCTCTTCCTAGAGTCTGCTGAAAGTAATCACTTCCTTGTGGCAAACATTACTCCAATGAATGAATCCCATGATCATGGGAGGCCATTCAAGGTGGTTATAATAGTATCTTATTCTTCTTCGACTACTTCGTCATAGCATCAAACACTTCCTTTGGTGTCTTTAGGGATGACACATGAGGGATGAGATGATCTTTAATAGAATCTGCAGTGATTCTCTTGGATCTATCCTTAGCCTCATCTCCCTCTCTCTCCTAGACCTTTCTTACTGAAATATTGATCCAAGTCAATTTCTTGAAGGATCATAGAGTTCCTACACTTCATTTAATTTATTTTCTTTTCTTCAAATAGTTTGGTCAAGGAATCAAATATATCATTAGGTGTCTTAAGGGAAGACACTTGTGGTATAAGGTGATGGAATCAACAATAATCCTCTTGGCCTTGACCAAGTTCTTCTTGTGTAAGGATTTAGCCTCATCTCCCTCTAGAACTGGAACCTCTCCACTTATGTAGGTGTCCAATTCATTTTATTCAAGAACCAGTGAAATCCTATACTTCCATGCTTGGAAGTTGTCATCTTCACCAAGCTTGACATCAGGCTGGTGTGATGAGACATTTTAACTGAGAACCTCAAATGGAAATACAAAAGATTAGATCTACCAATTTGAGGTGTCCGTCCTTGTTCCAGATCTCGTTGATCTCAGGTTTGTCAGAGAAACCCTAATTTTCAAAACTTGAAATTTCAAATTTCTGATTGGAAAGAAAGATGGGCCTCTTCAAGTCGAGCTGTCCAATGTACTCCTTTTCTGAAAACAAAGGAGGGAAGTTCTCGGAACAAGAAGCCATAGTTTTCCAATTTCCTCTGCAGAAATGCTTGATATTTTTTCTGTGGTACCTCCAAAATTACTGCTCATATGTATCTGAAATTTCATACTAGGGTATCCTCGTTCATCCTCTTTCCAACACCATAGGTTTGAGCAAAATCAGTTTAAAAAATTGGGACTTATGAGAGTTTTCCCAAGGTGACGTATTTTAAGACTGTTCAGCATAGCAAACTTGTACGAACTGCCACATGTCCCTATTTTATCCTCATGGTTTGAAACTTTTAACACAAAAATTACAGTCTGTTCCCTATCTAGAACATCTTGAGAAATTTCATTTGAACCTTCGTAGCTTGAGATATAGAAATTCTCCCTAGGTGTCCTATTTAGGGATGAATCCCAAAAGAGGATGGAATCCTGTTTTGGAGGAATCATATCTCCCAAAGTATAGTGAATCTGAGGCTGAAAGTTATACATAGGGTACATCAGGATTTTATATTCATCCTGTGAAAATTTTGGCCCCTTTGACTTATTCAATCCCGATATATAGCGAATGTACCAAAAATACCCGTTTTATTATTTTAGGGTTTTTTAGGCCCAGGGTCAAACTAGGGTTTGACTTTCCTAGAGTTTTACTTAACCAAAAACTTAGACCTTGGTCTCTAAACTTTGATTTTTATGAGGAGAGAAATATTATGTTGGGTTCACTCAAAAATTCCTCTTCTGTAAAAATCCCTAATTTCTCATAGCAAAAATTGAAAATGCCCGGAATCAAATTCTGCTTCGACAGAAAGATGCGCCCTTCAATGGAGAAGTAGCGTAGCCTCCTTTTGTTGATGGATTGTGGAGAGAGACCCAAAAATTAAGAATCCCTAGCTTCCGCATCTGCATAATGTATTCTTCTCAGGTTAGCTCTGATACCATGTTATATTTTTATCATTTAAGCTATATGATCTTATGATCTTATTTGAGAGAATAACAAGCACAACAATCAATCACAAGAGACAATGAACACAAATATTTTCCTTGGGGAAACCATAAAGGAGAAAACCCCACAACTTCCTCAGAGATAGAATGAAGCTTAAAAGTAAAACCCAAAGATACAAAGATGATCTCCTGATAGTAGTTGTCTCTCTCTCTCTTGTCCCAACTTCTTCTCTCTCTCAGTTATGCGCTACAACTAAGTGTGTGTGACTGTGTGATAAATAGAGAGGCTCACTCTCTATTTATACTAGTTTCCGACTTGACATTAACTCACCAAGGCCGAATTCTTTAGGAGAGTCTAACAACCCTAGTGCCCCACAACTGCGGGGAATTTAACCCTTGAACAATAAGGAGGGTTACCCTCTATGAATTTACATGACTTGATTACATTATTGATTCTCCCGATAGGAACATCGAGCTATAACATAACTTGATTACATTACTAATACTCCCGATAGGAACATTGGGGTACAATACATAATACATACAAGTGAATACATTCTGAAGTTATAAATACATCAACACATTTGGGGTTTGGTGGCAACCATGAAAATTTGGAGGCAGATGAAGGGTTGAGGAGAAGGACACGTGTCATGGAGGTTACTAAACATCAAGGATGAGTTGGAGGAATCCTATGGGAGTGAATTCGACCTTGGAGGAACTTAGGAAGGTTATAAAAATATGTCATGAGGAATGAGAATAGATTTTGATCATTTGAGAATTTTCCTTTGGCATTTTGGAAAGAACTAGCTTGTCCATTGCACAATGAGTGCTCACCTACTTTGTTAGTGAGCCAATTTCGAGAGAGTGAGATTATCATCCAAGTTGGTTGTGGGAGATGCCACCCTGAACTCTTATTTGGAGATTAATGGAGTGTGTTTTTTGGGGATAGGAGGCTGATACTGTTCGTGACCCATCTTTCCTCACATTCTCTCAATCCCCACTTCAATATTTCCATATTTCTCTATGATGGCACACTTGTGTGAATGGTGGTTGCACCCCATTGAGTCTAGTTCATTCCCAAGAATGGGTGAATGATTTATGGATCTATAATATGTTCCCCATCCTCTATGTAAGTCAAAATTATAAGAAATACATATGCAAATGTCCACATTTCCAAGATTTGTTGTAACTAGTTTCCATGTGTTGATTTCCCATTTCAATGGAGTTGTATATATGATGTATGTTGCGACTTAGATATGATTTTATATGCTATTAGTGAGCTATTTAATTGATTTTAATGGTATATATTCATTTTTCTTTGTTCTAAACCATTATTTACGCCATTTGCGAGTCAATGTTGAGCATTTACATGTCGTTTCCCTTAAGCAAATACCACTAAATTTATGCATTTATATATGAAGCTTTAAACCTCTATTGCAAAACTATTAACCATATCAAATGACACTAAATTAAGTCTAATAAAATTCCCCATACTCTATTTTACAAGTTGGTAGGGTCGCATACGATTTGGAGAACCATTTATGCCCATACCGTAGGGGGAATTGCACCATAAATTACTAGTAATTTTACCATTTTTACCAATGTTTCCAAATTGATTTGTAGATGTCTATAACCTGTAATAAAGTTATCAAAGAGTCCATTGATTTTTCCTAAGAATCCTCATATTAGTCCCTAACCAATTTGAGACCCTCTTGTGCCATTCAAATCCCCTAGAGTCAAGACTAGTCAAGGTAATTTTTCCAATATTCTGCCTTTGTTGGGAATTTTCGAATTGGGTCATTAAAAAGAGATAGAAGAACACAAATCAATCAAATTCTAAGACACGACAATAGAATAAATAATTATAGATAACCATGAAGATCATGACATGGCAGAACCACAAGATCCTGTAGAACCACTTCACGAGCAGAATTCCCATAAGAGAAAACCAACAAGGGCATGGGAGCTAATATAAGATGCAGAAAGACATGGCACTCTAGATGGGATGCATAGAGAAAGGAAAATACCTAAAGCATACAAAAACTATGGGTCGACACTATGTGACGTCATTGATAGGTTATGCTGCTTCAGTTGGGATCCGGTATGACCTCCTAGTTTAGCAAGAATCAGTCCTGTGTGGCACTGAGTGCAATTGAGGTAGAGCATGTTGCAGCTTGTTTGGCCAGTGTTGCAGCTTGTTTGAGAACCCAGTGTTCTATGACAAGTCGAAGCACATTGAGATCACGTATCACTATATCCGGGATATGGTGCAGAGAGGAGCAGTGAATCTCTAGTACGTGGCAACAAATGAGAAGATAGTTGATGTGTTGACCAAGACGCTAGCTAGTATGAAGTTTGAGTACTGCAGATAGAGACTTGGTGTTATTCAGATTGAGGTCCCTAGAAAGAGGGAGTGACGAGTTCTTACATGGTGGAAGACATAGGTTGTTCTCAGACATAATTAGTCGTGCCCTACTCCAATGCTAGAGATGATGAGAAGACCGGAAGACACATATGCACTAGAACAAGATCTCACATGGGAAGCAATGCAGGTTGTCCCTGGATGTAATTAGTCTTGGCATAGTACGCAGGTTGTCTTGGCACATAATCAGTCCTGTTAGGTCATCCTTAGATGTAATGAGTCCTAGTGTAGTATGCAGGTTATTCCTGGATGTAATGGGTCCTGGAAGGTCGTCCTTAGATGTAATCAGTCCCAGCGTGGTGTGTAGATTATCCTTGGATCTAATGAGTCCTTGCGGTTTTCCTTGGAAATAATGAGTCTTGGCGTGGTACGAACAATGTTTTTGGACGTACTTAGTCCTTATGTGTTCCCATGTTGGAGATGATTAGAGGTCACAAGGAACTTGGTGTGAGCCTAGGCGATTCTCGAATAGTGGTAGATGCAGGTCATCGTTGTGACGTAATGACTCCTGTCGTGCTCCTATGTTGATAGAACGCAAGTTGACCATGGAGAGACATAATGCACTTGGTGTGCTCTTAGGACATTCTCGCATAGTAGTAGGAACGGGTCATCTTTGAGACGCAATGAGTCCAAACATGCTCCTATTTTGGTAGAACGTAGGTGGTATGTGGTATACATCTGGGCTGTGCTCCGTTTCCATTGATGAGGCCATTGAGGTAATAAAATGTATTTTTGAGTCATCCTAGGTGAAGTCGGCCCTGCCAGGGTAAGAGGTCGACTCAGTCATGTTTTAGGTTAGTCACTTGATGTGTATAAATTGGGAGGCTCCCTCCCTCATTTGGACACACACTCACTCACTCAAGTTCGCATGAGGAGAAAGAGAAGAACAAGGAGGAGAGAGAGAGATGCAAACGACTTCTTATCCTTAGGTTTTTCCATCTTGTGATATTGTCTTAGTGACATAACTATTCTGAGGAAATTTGCGGGGGTTTCTCCTTTATGGTTTCCTTGAGGAAAATATTTGTGTCTTGTGTATCTTCTCTATCTAATGCATATTGCTATGCTTGTTATTCTTTCAGATAAAGATCCTAATCAATTTCAATAAGATTAGAAAAAATAACAGTAGTACTAGTTCTACTTACCCATTTCCCCAAACATAGCTTTAAACCTATCTATTGAAATCCTCATTGACTTTTTCACAAAACCCTTGGGTTACCCTTTTTTTGAGAGTTCCTTTTAGTGCTAAGAATATAAGTTCAAATTAATATTTTTAAACATGCATAGGAAATCATCGAGATTTTGAATCCCTTTTCATCATATCTTTAATAGAATTTGTGATGCTTAGTATGCCACTGATACAGCATTTTTGTAGGACTATCAAGATATCGTCAAACTTTTGACAAAACATTTGTAAACATTTTGTGGCTATTCATTACACATTTGACTCCCATTAGTGAGCCTCCAAATCATTTGCGACCTAGCTTGTGATGACATTTTGTCACCAATTGTGACCTCTATTCTAATGATAATATGTTGGAGGTGCGACATTGACAGAAGGAAAAAAATTATTCTAGTGGCAATATTTCGTCACTCTAGTGGGAAGAGTGAGACCATGGAAACCTTCCTAACTCCGGCAAGTGTTGATTTTCTTATTAAACACATGGAAACCTTCCTTTATTGACCGTATTGCGAGAACATAGTAGGTTTGGACTTACAATAATTTTTTTTTGACAAACAATTGTTCAAAAGTGCATCAAAAGTGAGACCATATTTCGAGAAAACATTGTCGATAACAAGTCAATCTTTGTACCCAAATTTGGTAGTGATAATCAAATATCATTGATATTTTAATATTGTCATCCATATTCAACCACAATCAAATATCATTGGTATCATAAACCAAAGACAAGCATTATGAGGTAAAGTTAACCATAGTCAACCATAGTAAGCACAAACTTACCATATTCAAACATGCCGAAGCATAGTTTTCTATAGTCAAACATAGTCAAATGTAGCCAAAGATTCTCAATCAAAGGCAAGTATAATATATAACATAGTCAAAGAAGTTCAAACATAATTAACTATTGTTAACTAGGGTCAGACATAGTTAACCATATTTAACCAAAGTCAACCAAATCTAACATGATAAAGCAAAGTTTACCTTTATTAGACATGGCAAGGCCATGTCTAACAATAGCCAAACATGGTTAGCCATGGTTAAACATAGATAAGAATAATAAACTATAGAGAATCATAATCAATTGTGGTCAAACATGGTCAACCTTAACTAACAAAGTCTATCCAAAGTCAAAATTGGTCAACCTTCATCAATCATGGTCGACCACAGTCATTCATCATCAACCATGGTTAAGCATGTTCAACCATAGTGAAACAATATCACCCATATTAAACATAATCAATGAATGTAAGCCATATTCTAGTAAATTCAAATAAACATGATCAACAAAGTCAATGATAATCAAATATAGTCAAAACAATATTATTTTATTTTGTAATAATTCATATCTCCAAAAATATCATATTTACAAAATAACATAAAAATGGTCCTATCACATTAGTTTTTTAGATTGATAAAGTCAAACCTTGTAAATAAAATTTTAATGGATGAAGTATAATAACGTTGGAAATAATAGAATACATGGTGGTTTTATTGGTGACGGAGTGCAGTGAGATATGGATTACGAACTCAAAGATATCATTGAGGAGATCTTGGACATGCCGGGGGAATATACACTGATTGACGGCACGTAGGACATTCAAAGCGTTGAGTGCCATCAGTGCGGCGTGTGAGCCACAATACCATACAATGCTTGTGGAAAATATGTGGGCAATATGGCAACCTGGTGCCTTCCGTGGCCTCTTCAATATTTTCTCGGCAATAGAGGCACAACGATTTTTCTGGTATAACCGCGGGTGGCCATTGACTTATTGTCAATTCCATGACCACCCGATGTTCTTCATCAATCTGCGCCGCTTCTTCTTCTTCAGACACTAAGTCAGCTTCCGCATCTTGGAAATATTGCAAGGGATCCAGTTCAGCCTCTTCTGTTCTGCTGCTGTTGTTGTTGTTTTCTGGGAATAAATTGACTGTAGTCACATGCTCATAGTCCTCATCCCATCCGCAATCCTCAACAAAAATGGACATCATCATCATCACTAATCTTTGTTGTTCCGCGTCCACTATAGAGGAGGTCCCATGTCCAAGCCGTGTGCGAAGTTCTGTCTCCCTCTCTGTCCATTCTTGATCACCTGCACTCATTATTCTGGCTCTCACTAGACCTGCCAGCTCATTTCTGTCACTCTTCAAAGTCATACTCTGGAACCTTGCTTCCAAATCGTTCCTGGCAGCCATTTTCTTTGGTTGAATCTTGAGTTTCACTTCACTTTGATGTGTTCTTGCAGGCCTTCTCATTATTATTTATGTACTCGCCCTGCCTTCCCAATCGTTGCGTTTTTTCCTCAATCTCTACACTACAGTTAAACATTCTTATTTACATTCAAATACGCTCATACAACGTATATGAAAATAATTATTTGAGACCTAATTAAAACAGATAAACATCTTTATTTACATTCTAATACGCTCATACAACGCATTTGAAAATAATTATTTGAGCTCTAATTAGCTTTGCAGAGAGTGATATTATCGATCTGTGATTTTTATGGTTTTCGCATAGTTTTGAATTTTATTCATAATTTTGCAATAAAGAGTAGACAATAATTATTTGAGCCCTAATTAGCTTTGCAGAAAGTGATATTATTGATCTCATGGTCTCCTGGGGTGGTGGCATATGAGAGGACGTGTGTCTTACTATGTGCAGTCAAGGCGGCTGGGGTCCTTTGAATTCGGTGGAGAGAGCGGTGATAATATCCTTGGTTCAAGGACTTTTACATGACTACTCATGCCCAGCAAATGTCTCGGCTTCACAAACGTTAATACTCAGAATGCAAGCTATAATTGAGAAATAACACAACAAATTTGGGAGAGATTCAATCGTCGAGTAACAAAAAGGTGAATCCATCCATTCAAAGCAAAACGATGCAATTAGTGCAGGATTTTATGCAATATTATTACACGCATAGCTTAATTTCACTAAAAGTAGTACAACAAATTCAATTCTATTATTAAACAAAAACAAAGAACAACTACTCACAATAATAAAATACTCATCAAAATTAACCACACAACAAATCTAAAATACTTTTAAATAGATTGGCGAATCTGAGCCCATTGACGAACTTTATATTTATGCATAGATTGGCAAATCTCTGCCCATTCACAAACTTTATATTTATGCATAACTTTGCAGGTGCTACTTGAATTTTGGCTTTAACATAACTCACTGAACGAGCTATTTTTTATTTAAGTCAATCTTGACTACGAGCTTTCATTTCCAGGTAGATTTTATTTAAACTTTATTTGTGTGTATTTGTTAAATTATATATATATATATAGATTTCAGTTTTAATTCCAAGCACTAACCTGAGAAGATTAATACATAAATATGCATAAATGAATTATTATTTATATAAATTCAAAAACCTAATTTATGATCTTAAAAGTTTTTATTCCAAACACAAACCCTAAACCCTAACAGTTTATACATAAATTAATTATTATTTATATAAACTCAAAATAACTAATTTATGATTTTTAGAAGATTAGAGAAACATCTCATATATCATTGAAAGCTTCACATTGCTTATGCCCATGGTCAATTATCCCATATTTTTGAATACACCGCTAAGATATGAC
Source organism: Pseudotsuga menziesii (assembly GCA_001517045.1). Taxonomy (NCBI): domain Eukaryota; kingdom Viridiplantae; phylum Streptophyta; class Pinopsida; order Pinales; family Pinaceae; genus Pseudotsuga; species Pseudotsuga menziesii. The sequence goes on along the minus strand of LPNX010840821.1, from coordinate 210,854 downwards.
ATCTTTGGACACCTTTTTGAACAACTCCTTGTATTTCTGCATACTTTGTATACTTATATTTTTTATACTTGTATTGATCTTTATGTTGCACAAGTCACTACAACAAAAACTAGATTTAGCGTCGAATTTAGCGTCGGATTGTAGTGTAATTTTTTCCTAATTGTGGTGAACAATCCGGCGCTAAACCAGGCGCTATTGTACATTTTCGTAAAACGCCGTCTATTGCATCTTTTTTTTCTGTCCTTTTTAACATCCATTTTTGTGTCTATTTTTGCGCCCAATTTTTTGCATCTAATGTTACGCCTTTATTTGCGCCCAATTTTTCAACTTCTATTGCATCCTTTGTTACATCCTTGTTTGCACCCAGTTTCATGCTCATTTTTGCACCCAATGTTGCGTCTTATTTTGCTCCTAATTTTTCATCGAGTCTTGCACCCAATTTTGCACCATGTTTTACATAAAATTATGTGTCCAATTCTGCATCTAGGTTTGCATCCAATTTTAGGCCCAATATTGCGTCTAGTTTTGCATCCAAATTTACTTATAATGTTGCATCCCCATTTGCATCTAATTTTGTATCTTGTTTTACGTCTTTTTTTGTATCCATGTTTGTGCCAAATGTTTCATCTCGTTTTACGTCATATTTTGCATCTAGGTTTGCACCTAGTGTTGCATCTCGATTGATGTCCTTTTTTGCATCTATGTTTGAGTCCAATTTTGCACCCAGTGTTGCCCCTAGTGTTGTGCCTAGTTTTGCACCCATGTTTGTATCTAATATTGCATCTAGTTGTGTGTCCAATGTTGCATCCCATCTTGCATTCAATATTACGTCTAGTTTTACATCCAATGTTTTGTCGAGTCTTGCATCTAAAATTGTGTCTCGTTTTAAGTTTTTGTTTGCGCCAAATGTTGCTTCCAGTTTTGCACCTGGTGTTACGCCTAGTTTTATGTCTATCGATACACCATATTTTGTGGTCAATTTAATGTCCAATTTTACATCTAGTTAGGAATCCACTTTTTCATCTATTGTTGCGTCTAGTTTTGGACCTATTATTACATCTAGTTTTGAGTCATTAATTGTGTCTAGTGTTGAGTCTCTTTTTGCACCCAATTTTGTGTTTAGTGTGACATCCATTTTTGTGTCCACATTTGCGTCTGACATAAGGTCGGATTTTGCGTCCACTTTTGTGTTTGGTGTGACGTCCACTTTTACATCATGTTTTGCATTTAGTATTGCGTCTAATATTGCATCCATCTTGCACTACTGCATTTTTTACCTTTAGAAATACATTGCAATATCATTAGGGCATGGAGGAATCGAACCACCAATCTCCTGCTTGTAAAGCAGGTGCACTTCCATTGAGCTAGCACCCTTTAAGAATTAGGAAGAGGAGCAATATAAACACATAGAATTCATCATTTGTAATTCTAATAAAAGACAATAAGATCCAAAGACAAACATGCTTAAAATCCAATTTATTTTTCCAAACACACTAATAAGCAAAAAAATATACCATGCTTAGGCAACAAAATATCCTAAACAATTACGCATTCTTATTGTCATGCAACCATTCAATATCCCCCTACACCCATTTCATGGAAGGTCACCCTTTTAGAGGATAAAATGCTTTAGTTCACTAGTTTTCAAAAAGTGTTGCAACTCATTGGATATGCAATCATATTCCTCATACAAAAAAAAATGAACACATCTTGTTTAACCAGGGCCAACATGTACAAAGTTCTTAATGGGAAAATGGTTCATTAATTTGTGTTAATCTTTATATGAAGATTATTATATAAGAACAAAAAGTGGAGTTGGATGTGGTGCCTCTATGTTAATTGTTTGAGTATTATGGTAAAAGTCTTTGTAGCATAAGCAAGGAGCCTCTTATGGACTCTCTTGCAACATTTGTGTTGTACCAAGTACTTGCATCACTCTAAAGAAAGGTCAAGGCATAGCATTCACTGTGATGTACAAGAATGCATGAACAATGCCATAATTAGCCTCTCATAGCCCATCCTCACCCACAAATGTCAAAATGACAAGTTCTTTCCTTGCTTTCTTGAAGAATGAGAAGTTGCTCAAGAACAATGGATGGCAACCATTGTCATGAATGCTAAGCTAGCTAATGATGGATAGGAGTCCACTTTGAATGAAAACATAATTGATGTTCATGGATTTGTGTGATTTCCTCCTCTCATGCCTTAATAGCAAAGATTTAGGGTTGCTATATTTTGGGTGCTAAGTGACATTTATGGAAAATCACTAAATGTGAATTCCCAGGTGCCAATTTTGATAACTATTTTTATGCTCTTTAAGCAATTTGGATTAACATTTTAAATTTTATTAGGTTGTGACATAAGCTACACAACCCACTGTTTATGTATAAATGTGTAAAATGTACATTGATATTATTAATAGTTAAAAGAAGCAGTATACAAATAAACAAACTCATCATATCAAAATCACTCTGAATAAGAGCAACATTCAATAGCAGTCACCTTCCTTCACATGACAAATGGACTAAGTTTGGAGAATTCTCTCAAAGTAATATTTATCCCATCATGCAATCATAACATAGCAATAATTATGTATTTTAACTCACTAAACACATAAGGGATGTCTTTTTCATAGGAGGGACTACCCACCTACTTTGAGCTTGGACTTCAATATTTGTCATGGTCAGTGATAGTGTTCATTATTACTTGATATTTTCACCTACAACTTAATCTACCTTCATTCACCATGTCCTAAATCATCAATATTATAAGCAACGAGCATTGATACTTTGAAAATAAACGTATAACAATCCTTTCTAATGGGACCTAATGATGCCTATTACAACTAATATTGAATGCAACTACCATTAGTACTTTAAAAACAAACACATACCTCTCCTTCCTAACAACGCCTACTACATCTAATCTACCTTCATGCTCCATGTTCTAAATCTTTAATATTGTATGCAACTACCATTAGTTCTTTAAAAAAAACACATAACACTCCTTCCTATGGTACCTAATGGTACACGTTGCTTAAGGATAAATATATGTTGATTTTGCATAAGAAAAAATAATATATACAACATAATCGACACTCGCAATGAACACGTAGTGAAAACTTTATCCCTTCCAATATAGGTTACCCCCTTGAATGGAACTACCATTAGTACTTTAAAAATAAACAATACCTCTCCTTCCTAATGACGCCTACTACATCTAATATACCTTCATGCTCCATGTTCTAAATCTTTAATATTGTATGCAACTACCATTAGTTCTTTAAAAAAAACACATAACACTCCTTCCTATGGTACCTAATGGTACACGTTGCCTAAGGATAAATATATGTTGATTTTGCACAAGAAAAAAAAAATATACAACATAATTGGCACTTGCAATGAACAAGTAGTGCAAACTTTATCCCTTCCAATATAGGTTACCCCCTTGAAATATCTAGTTGTTTCCTCTCGCTAGGGTAAGTGAGCGAGGCTATCTTCATTTAATCCTGGTGAACCTAAGAAAAAGAGGTGTAAGATTGTTGCAATCTTTAAAGGTGCCGCAATTTATTAGGGCATGTAATTTTTCTATGGATGAGGAGTCGCCTTAGCAACCTAAATCATATTCTTGCAAATTGGCTATACAAGATAATGGGTGACAAAGCATATGGTAAGTTTCATAAGTGACCAAAGATGGTTGACAACATTTACAGGTCTTTGCTTTGATTCCAAGCAGAACTAGAAACTTTATGGATTGAATCTTTGCTTTTACGATTGGATGTTCAATTTCAGCCGCATCATTTCTTTGACAAATCAGAGCATTGAACCAGAGCCTAACTAATGTGGTTCCAACAGTAGCTAGAAAATCTCCTAATTAAATCTTTCCTTTCAAGATTCGATTCCTAGTTGCAGCCATATCATCCTTTTGACAAATTGACTAGGAAGTCGAAATCATTTTGTTCAAACTGGATGCTACTTTTATCAATCTTGCAAGCCGGTTTGTTAAATTCCCACATCCATATGCAAATTAGGCTTCAGTGGATTGTAATGAGACATGGGATGGATTATAGACAATTAGGATCCTCTTCTCCCTCAGAGGCTTGACCTTTACATATGCCTTCAAACACTGTGACACACTGATGAGCTATTGTCTCATTAAATTCGAGGCCTCAAGAATGTTGCCCTTGACAAAGACAGAGATGGCATCACAGTAGAGGTCTTATGGTGAAATGCATCAGAGGCCATTCAAAAGTAAAATCTTGTAATCTCCTCATATAGAAAGGCATATTAGAAAGGAAAAAAACATGTATAGATAATAGGACAGACAGACATAGAATCTCTCTAGTCAGAAACATGGAATTAAACAGCATTGGCCCAAATGTGTTATGCTGCTATACTAATAAAATACCCCTTTAAAATTTGCCAAAAACTAAAAGATACATTCCATGATTGTTATGAAACTGATTTTAACTTATTACCAATAGCTCTTGGTTTTCCCATCAGATGTTCTATCTTTGGCCGCATTTAGCAAACAATAGTAGGAAAAAGAACAAGATCAAATGATCAGCATTGCAAACTCTTACAAGAATGGGAATAACTTGTTTATCACTCCAAGAATGCAGCCCAATTATTGCAGTTGATGCTTTCGAAACCATATGTTATAGTAATTTGTGAACAATAATAATTTCCTGCAACTTATGTTTCTGAACCTGCATGTGCATAGAACTTTGTGACTGCTCATTTATTTGTGGCTGATGCCTTCCCTTGTTTATTTTAGTGGCAGGTATTCTTTTTTGTCTGGGATTTATGAAAGTTGGAAATGATAATATGCCCCATTTGCAAACCTCTGCATACCATAGAGATAGGCATTTGCTGATAATCCTAGATGATGCAGAGCAGGGTTCCCAAAGGAAGATAAGTAATGAAATCCATTGCGGGGAGAATTTGCAAAAGAAAACATCATATAAATACAGATCATCATGCAGTAGACAGAACATTTATTATTCCGATTTAGAACTGGTTAGACTTGGGACTCAATCTTAGCTCCACACTTGTTAGGTTCCCATGTTCTACTAATGGCCTTGGGAGGACTGCACAAGCCATGGACGTAACAAGGTATAGTCTTGATGGCCCAAGGAACAAGTGTATATGCATAGTAAAATTAATAACAAAAATAAAAATATCCTGCTTATGGGAGTAGCACCGCATGTTGCATGAATATAAATCTCTGGTTGTAAAATCATGCCTGTATATATTAAAGAGAGTGCATTTTACATGCTTGTAAATCTCTGATATATATTAAAGAGAGTGCATTTTTCATGCCTGTAAATCTTTGATATATATTAAAGAGAGTGCATTTTACATGCCTGTAATAGCCTGTTGACATATCTGGAGTTGGACATTGTAACACCCAAGTAATATGGCCATGAAATGTGATAATACTTGAGAAAGACTTATAATGATTGAGATCAGAAATATGTTGTAGATAATCGTTGAGAAAAATGTCTATCAAGGTTTAGAGGGAGGCACGACAGCTTCATGACTCGGTAGGCTACTTCTCAAATGATATTTATCAGCAAGCAAGCAGCTCATTTTAGTAACACTCTACTGCTTATGAGGATTGGTTATTAATTATTGATGTATTTCTACTCTAATAAACAAGATGATCAATTTAGTTTTGGAATGAATTTATTTTAATCTATGTTTGTTGTTCATATTTAAAAAACTTTGAAGGTATATTTGGGAGAGCAGTATGTGCACAGGTATTCTTTTATTGCATTACAGTTTTTCCTTTTTGTTATAATATTGTCCAGCCTCAGCACTGAGATCTGTGTTTTCTATTTAGGATCTTACTTTAGAGAATTTTGCAAGTATATATGATCTTGCTGAGTCATATCATGCAACTTCTTTGGGTCATATGTGTGTTATGTACTTTTTGGAACACCATGAATAGATGTCTTACATGTCCGGGTAAGGAAAAATTCTACATAATTGAGCAGTTACAGTGAGAGTCAGACACTTTTCAGGATCTATCTAAATTTTTATAATCAATTTTCTGTGCAGCAACCCTTCCCTTGTAGAACGATTACTACCAGAGATATGTGATTACTAATTTAGAATATTAAGGCCGCAACCTTATATGCCATCATTGTAAAGGAATTCATGATCATTTTGATTGGCTTCTGTGGACGGTTTCATCTTCCCAGAGAACCAGTGCAGAGAGAGGTATTTTGAAGGTGGTTCTTAGCATTGCCAAGATTACTGCTAGTTATGTAGGATGCACTGATTTGTCAAGTGAAATTGAAGTGAAATGATTGAGAGATGTCGATTGACTGATAAATTTTTAGATCTTTTCAAAATGATCCAGAATTTTGAAGTTAGAGACAAGCCATCAATTGATATTTGATGGTTTCTCAATTTAGTTGTGTATCTCATCTAACACTTGCAATTTTTTTCTTCTTCTGTTAACAGATGCTTTTGACATTTATACTTTGTTGTATTTCAGCAATGGAATATCAGTCTATTCGTCAGGTTAAATTCCAGGTGCAAGACCTAGGTGATTATGACATAAGAGTATGGACTTAGCCAAATAAAAAATAGTTGTAAATTGCTATCCAGGCTCATCTTCAGGATGCAAGTTGATTTTAAGTGGGCCACCAATCATCATATTTATATGTACAATTGGAGCAATAGATCCCATGCCAGCCAGGAGACAAAACAAGAATAAACATAGTAACCTTCGTTTCAAATTATGGACTGCTAACAGTTTACCTGTTTATATAATTTATTTGATGCTGGAATAAAGGAATTCAGCTCTCACGAATATTTAGTATACCATCCCAGTTTAAATTATCGAGATGCTTTACTATTTTATATCATTTTTTAGACACCATTTTCAGTAATGATCTACTCTCAGAATGACTTTGGCATCCTCAAGACAAATATGGTGTTTCATCTTATGAGAATGCTTTGCTAGGGCAGAGGTCTTGATGTGATTATGGGCTAAGTCTTCCCCATGCTCCTTGATCCTTCAAACAAGCGGCCCATCTCTCCTATATATGATTTTCAACACAAATGCAATCTTGTGGACACCTTTCTGCCCTCAATGATCCATAGGATCCTTGATGGATTTTAGCATACATCTAATGTTATGTTATCAGAGGGATGTTACCATTGGAGGGGTTTTAGCATTCCTCTAATGGTATGTTATCATAGGGATGCTTAAATCCATCAAGGATCACACAGACCCTTAACAACAAATAGGTGTTTGCAAGATTACATGTCTATGTAGCAAAACATACATAGGAGAGACAGGATGCTCGTTTGATATAAGGATCAAGGACCATGGAGTTGAATTAACCCATAATCCTATCAAGATCTTTTCCCTAGAAAAGCACTCCCACAAGACGAAACACCATATCTCTCTGTGAAAATCCAGCAAGGATCCCAGGGATCCTTGACAACAAAAACACATCTACAAGATTATGTGTCCATGAAGCAAACTATATATTAGAGAGATGGATCACTCGTTTGAAGTAAGAATAAAGGAACATGGGGAAAACTTAGCCCATAATCACATCAAAACCTTGACCCTGGTAGAGCCCTCCCATAAGAATAACATCAACCACATAAATATAAAAAATGAAAACATAATTTAACTGAGAGAAACATAGATGCATGCAAGCATAACCTTACGGATATAAACAAATTGGCAAAGTTTTCACATCTATAAATTATAAAAATTTAAAATTGTTGTAGTGATAACAGTCAATAAAAGATTAATATATAAAAAAAGGAACAATGAAATGTTAGTGGCATAATGTTAATGTTCAAGTTAGTGTTTGGAGTTAGTTTTTCCAAGTCTGATAGTGTCTAACTACCACACATACAAATAAAGGAGTGTACAATATAAACATTATATAACAATAATAAAAGTATCTTCTCTCTCTGTTAGTAGTTACAAAGTTGATTTAAGTCTAGTACTGTCTAACTACCACACATGAATAAAGATGTACAATATGAACATTGCTCAAACAATAATAGAAGTATCCTCTCCCTCTCTCTCTCTTATTGTATATGCATGCATTCTACAAACCTACATGATATCAGAGTGATACCAGCCTAGAACCTATGACTGTGTGAACATTGAAAATCCACAAATGTAGTCCCAACAAATAAGGAGAGAGCAGGCGAGTCTGAATTTATTTTTCAAACAGTTTTTTGAAAGTGTATAATTTTGAATTTCTAAGGTAAAATATTTAGAATACTTAAAGAAGAGTTGAGGAATAATATAAAAAGATTCAAAAATAGCTTTGAAAGCTATAAACAGAAGATCAGAGATGACTTGCAATGCCCAAATCAAGTCCATGTCGGCCAGAAAGAGATGCTTCACACCTGAGGTAGAAAGAGATGCCAAACAACATGCCATTGACAAGAGGAGGGCATGAATCCATGACAGGCAGTGATGGGAGAAATATTTGAAAATTATGGATGTAATGAAATAATACACCTTTTCCAGAAATGTAACAACCAACTAAACATCATGGCATCGGAGAACATCCACAAAGCTTTGTTTCGCTGGCACAAACTTGCAAATAGCTCCAGATCTGCACCCATGTGTGCTAACTTCAACCACAAGTGGTGCCCATGAAGAAAAAAAACCTATATTTTGCAGAGAAAGTGCAAATTTATTGCGAAGTTTTGTCACGGACCATTCTTTGCAGACAAAAAAACAAACAGATGCAGAAAAATGTTGCTGCAGGATGTAGCACCAGCAGTCGAGACAGGCATGTTAGCCCAGCACAAAGATGTGAAGGCTATTGAAGCAAAGAATACTTGCCTGAATTCAGATACCACATCAGTCAATTTTGGGAGAAGTAGAAAGCACCTACATGGAAGAATAAATGACAACGAGGATATAGAAATGTTGGTCACAATTTACTAAGATAGGAAACCTTTGCACCTGCACAGACGAACCAGACAATCAAAGAAGGTGCTAAACATGTAGAGGAGACACCTACAGGCAGAGGAGACACATGTTAGCACACAAATCAAGTTTTTAAGATGAAGTGAAGATGTCCAGGCTCCAATATGGACAGTTTGCAGATGACTGCAATATAGGGACTGGGGTGAATTTGGATAGCCTCGCACTCGATATAATAACCCAATTTAGGCAGTTTATTAAAACTGAGTTGGGCGCACTTTCTTTTCAGGTTAAATTGATAAAGAAAGCTGGTTGTATATTAGGGGCAAATCTTTAGGCAATTTCCACCTTAAAAAACAAAAACTTGCATCCATCGCTTGGGTTTAAACACAAAAAAAACACAAACTTGCATCCATCGCTTGGGTTTAAACACTAATATCTGATATAGGGTTTGATTTACCATGCAGGGTTTCAGAGAACCCTTGTGCAACAACCAGGTTTTGTAATTATAGGATTAAGAAGAAAATATCTGCACATATTGGGCAATTGACCCTGCTTGATGCTGGGCAATGTGCTGGGCAAATTTCTCGTGCAGGGTTGCAAATTTCTCGTGCAGGGTTTCAGAGAACCCTCGTGCAACAATGAGGTTTTTCAATTATAGGCACATATTGGGCAATCGGCACATATTGATGTTGGGAAATGTACTGGGAAAATTGCAACAGTGGCTACGATACTGGGTAACATTTTAATGGCCAGGGCATAAGAAGTATATAATTTGATGTGGCAAATGCAAATAACAACAACATGCATCGCATACATCAAATAAGGGCAAACAAATGGGGATGAAAAATAGACTGGCGTACCTTAGCAGGCCATGCTAGAAATCCCTTGACCTTGGTGAGCACAAGATCTCCGAGCCTCCATTGTCTGTAGGTAGCAGGAGCTTCCATTGTCTACAGGCAGCTGTTTTGCCTCCTAGTCTTTTACATTTTCGCCAAGATTATTTCTTCTAAAAGCTAAGGAGAATTACTTTATCACAGTCTCAATGGTTGTGTTACCTTTCTAGTTTTTGGTAATTTAGGGGGATTATTTTGATTAAAAGGTCTTTGCAAACTGTAAAACAAACTTATACAAAATACTGATGGATGTAATTTCTTTTTTGTGTTTTAATGTAACAGGGTAGTCGATAATCAGGTACATACATGCTTTAATATCCAAATTTCCATACATATATTGGTTTAAATTAGCAATTGCCCCATAAGGTGCAAAGATACGTGGAAAGGAAAAAAACAAAAAGTAGAGTAAATGTGATGGAGTGAAAAAACGAAAAAAATAAAAATAAAAATGAAATGAGATTGAAAATTTATTAAAAATGTATACACATAAAAAATAGTATAAAGTAATGTTAACTATAACATAATAACTTGGTATATATTGTACAAGTTAATCTTAAAGTATTTTAAAATATCAATGTCAAGGTATATCACAAGTTAGATTCATGGAAATCATTAGGAAGCAATTAATTTAAAGGATATAAAAAGTTGTGTACACGTATGTAATCAATATTAATCTTGAAATTAACATACCGAGGAACTGAATTTGAACCAAATATATATTCATATTAGTTTTTTTGGATTAGGATACAAATTGTGTTAGGAATATAGAGGCACAAATGGAGGAGACCATCCAAAGGCATTGACCTAGTAAAATAATACAACATTGAAGTCTAGAACAATTTTTTAAGATAAGTGGAGAATGAAAACATTAGTTACAATAAATTTTATGTACAAAACTTCAAATATTAAAAATACATAATATCCATTAACTTTGGAAAATACTATAAAATCTATGCATGATTTCTTAATAAAAGTAGAAGAAAATGTGATTAGACACTATAGGGAAAATAACTATAATCTAGAATGATGAACATCTCAATTTGTAATTGCATTTTTTTTCATTAATGAAAATTTTGACACTCCCGTAGGTGTCATGTACATATAGTCATGGGTTTTGAACTTGGGTGGGGACAATGATAGCCTACTACCCCAACTACCAAGCCTACAAGAGGAACCCTTGTAATTGCATTTTATATGTACAAGCATCTTTCTAAATAGACTCAAATCCTTCTTAACAACAAAATATAGATATTGCAAGGTTGAAATGTTTTTTTAAAGTTAAAGCCATACATTTATCCTCTTCATAATGGAATTTTATTTATGGAAAGTAAACGACAATGTTAAAGTGACATGAACAAGCCACAAAGCAACACATCATTTTCTAAAGAGCACTCAATGAAATAAATGAGCTCAATATAATGTGATCTTCCCAATAGTTGATATATCTTGCATGCGTTATCGCTAATGACCATGAAGGATCAAACACTCATAATAAGGAAGGGATTGCATAAGCCATGTGTCTCCAATTCCAATTATAGTAATAACTAGGTCAAACCAAACTATTGGATTATGTTTTGCAATGATCAAAGAGGGAATATGAGAGAGCATACTAATGTGGTTTATGTTGCATGGTGTAAGGGTGGTTCAATAAAAGTTTCTCTTACGTATTATGTTAACTCATTTGCAATCTCTCAGTTTGACTTAAAAATTTTGTTTCAAAGAAAGGGTGTTCTATTAAAAGTCTAAACTTTCATGGTTGTTTCCAAGAAGTTGTTTGCATTTAAATATGTTTCCCTTCGGCACAGTAGATTGTGTCGATAGATTGGACAATAAATACAACGACGAAGGGCCTAGAAAATCACATCCCAAGTCTAGATCGAGATAGATGTTGAAATGATCAAATTATCTATATTGAGCTTAAGACCTCTGAATATTTGGACTGAACCTCCCACTAGGGGAGGCCACACCTTCTAGTTGTAACCTAATGATTTCAAGTTTGATAGCATAAGACATATATGGGAAAGTCTTTCAATGGAAGAAGGTATAGGTCTTTATGCAATTTGCAAGGTATAGACGGAGGCATAAATACCTTACCTACCACTTTTGTGATCATGGTACATGGCGCTAGGCTAGAGACTCAGATAAGGAGGAGACTCGAAGAGTCCACCAAATAAGGAACATAAACTGTGAGTCACACTTAAAACCAACATACATATTTTGTATTTTCATGAATTTGATAAAATGTGCCTCCAATGTAATAACACTTAAATGAAAAGCATAAATGTAAAATAAATACCCTATTTTAAATATAAAAAATATAAATTTAAAATAAATTACTTTAATTATATAATCAATATGTTAATTTTTTTAAAAGTATTCTTATAACTAAAATTAAAATTAAAATGGATTATAACTAAAATTAAAACTGATTATAGGTAACTAATTAATATGTTATTTTTTAAAAAATGTTTTTAATATAAATGCTTGCTCTATATCAATGCATTATATATATATTATTTTGAATTTGAGATTTTTTTTAAGTGGACAAAAATTTGTTATAGATAGTGCAAATTGATTCCTCTCATTATTCAAAAAAATCAAATCATTTAAAATAACAAGTAGTTTACCAACTTCTAACACAATTTCACCCGTTTTCTTACATCTAAAAAATGTTTAACCAATTAAAAAAACCTTAAAAGTAATTTAAAGAATAACTCTTTCTTAACTCTATAGCAATTAACCTACTCTTTTAATTCCTTCCATCTTAAAAACTCTTAACCAATAATTAGATAAAAACAAATACCAACTCTTTTTAGTAAGATATGGATTTATATGTTTGACCTCGTTTTCTGAAATTTCTATTCTCAAAAGTGCTTTCAATAAAATATGTAACTACAAATATTTCAATGCGGGCTGAAAGAATTAGATTTGCAGTTACAAGCATCACACCTATCCTCCAAAACGACTAAATTGCATTACACTAATTCCTCATTTAATTGAAAATATAGATGGAAAACCCAACCAGCAGAGAGTTCTAGAAGGAAATCGAATCATGCAAAACTGTGAAGTTTTTTGGAATGGAAAGCATGTGGAAGACTTGAGATTCGACCAAATTCTTGTTCCATGGGTAGAGCGAGATAGCGATCTAAATTTTGGTGACCTAGCATCAGTAACACCACCAACATAGGTATATCTTATATAGTATACGAGATAGCAGCATCTAAGATAGAGACAGTAGAGGCATCAATAGCGGTAGAGCTCCTAGTTTTCTTTGATCCATCCCCAAAATCTAGGCTTTGAAAGTCTTGGCTCGAGAATCAAGACACCCACATTGCCAACTAGGTGCCCTTAGAAGTCCTCATGGGTCGTGAGAAGTCCTCATGGGCGGAATAATGTTAAATCCTCTCATGACCAAATTAAATCCTCTCATGGCCAAATTGGGGATGGATCAGAGGGACCAAATTGATACTCATAACCCTGAATCCATAGATTGATTTAGCAGAAGCCCCATTGGGAAATGGGTAGTTGTACATAGATCTACATTTGAAAAATCTTTCATGTTTTGCTTCGCCTCCCTATGAAACTTCATAGGTTTTAATCTATATTTTAATTTGTATAATGTATAAGTAAATAATATGTGTGTATATTTAATTATATTAAGTCACATAACATATGAACTATATATATTTATTTATATTAAATCTTTTAACATATGAACTATAGTAACATATTTATATTAATTATATGTTATTATTATATTTACATATTTTACCATTATTAAGGTGAAGGAAGTTTATATATCATAAGGGTGTTTATAAAATATTTACCTATTTTATAAATTTGGTTAAGTATTATATTTACATTTATTACAAGTATAGTATGGATGGACTATGAATGTATGGATTTTAACATAATTCCCTAAAATGAAGCATGTTTGTTGGGAGAAAGAAAATTGGAACATTTTCTCAATATTATGTTTCCCTTGTGGTTTGAATTTTGTACTTTGGTGGGGTGTTTTAGAATAATCCCACTTGTTATGCACGTTGTAAGTGGTAAACATAACCCATATGCTTTAAATGATGATTATGATGAACTAGATGACAATGACAGTGATGATGTTTTTAATGAAGACGATGATGGAAATGATGATGATGATGATCATCATCATCGCCATATTTTTCATTGTCATCATGATTATCACAATAGTCATCATCATCGGCATAATCATCATCCATGTCATCATCATCACCATTGTACTTGACATCATCATCATGATTATTGACATTTTCATCAGTTATTCATCATTACCTTTGGCATAAGAAATAACATCTACCCAAAATATGTGATTAGTGGAAAAGGGTCATGGAGGACACACACGATTTATGCATGACAAATAATAACTTATTTTTTAAGATGATCAACATCATCATTCTGATTGTACTCATCATCATTGTCATTGTCATCATCACCATCATCACCATTCATTGCATTGCCATCATAATCATCGACAATGTTGTCATTGCCATTATCATCATCATCATCATAATCGTCATCATCATCATCATTGTCATCGTTCTCCTCATTATCAACAACATTATCATCATCATCATCATTGTCATCGTTCTCCTCATTATCAACAACATTATCATCATCATCATAACCATCCTCAATATCATAATCATTATCCTCATATTCATCTTCAACATCTGGGTGTAAAACTGGATGCAAAAGTGGATAAAAACATGGATGCAAAAAATGATGCAAACATGGATGCAACAAAAGTAGGCGGGTAATGGGGTGCACCAAAAATAGATGCAAAAGGTGATGCAAAAATGGATGCAAAAAATGATGCAATCATGGAAGCAAAACATGATGAAAAAAGTGGCGCAAAAGTGGATACAGCCATGGATGTAAAATTGGATACAAAATTGGATGTGAAAGTGGATGCAAAACTAGATGCAAAAGTAGTCGTAACACCTAATGCAAAACCCGATGCAAAAGTGGATCCAAAAATGGATGCAAAAAGGGTTGCAATAACTGATGTAAAATTGGATGCAAAAAAAGATGCAAACGTAGATGCAAAAGTTGAAGCAAAAGCAGGTGTAAAAGTAAGCGCAAAAATGGGTATGAATTGGGATGCAAAAAAAGTGGATGCAAACGTGGATGCAATAGTAGATGCAAAAAAATACGTAAACATGGATGAAAAATGGGATGCAAAAAGGGATGAAAACGTGGGTGCAAAAGTGGACGAAAAAATGGATACAAAAGTGGATGCAAAAATGGATGAAACAAAACAAGATGCAAAACTAGACTCAAAACAGGATGTAAACTTTGATGCAAAACTTGGCGCACAAAGGGATGCAAAAAAAGAAGCAGAAGTGGACGCAAAAGTGGATATAAAAAAGGATGCAAAAGTGGATGAAAACAAGGGCGTAAAATTTGAGGCAAACATGGGCGTAAAAGGGGGCGCAACAAGAGTAGATTTACAGACTAGGTGCAAAATTAGGTGCAAAATTAAGCTCAAAACTTGTTGCAAAACCTGAAGCAAAACCTGGCACATAACTAGGTGCAAAACCCGATGCAAATTACGCCGCAATTTGTGCCAGATTTAGAAAAAGGATGCAAAAAACGCCTAAAATAGCACCAACCCGTGAAATTGCGCCATTTTGTCCAAAAAATGAAGAAAAATACACTGAAAGATAGTCTAGACACAAAAAAGGATGCAAAAAGAGATGCTAAATCCAGTTTTTGTTGTAGTGAGTGTCACAGGTGTTGGGTACTCAGACACGAGTATCCAATACCGCATAACTTAATTGTTTTAAGTTCAACTAACAAACTTCTAACAAACTTTCAAATTTTTGGTATCTCGAGTTTGATATGGTTTAAGATCCTAAATTGCTATATCAGTCAGTATGAATAAATTAAGATACCTATAATCATTTGATATATGAATTAAAGTTCTTCAATATCTTAGTATTGTACAAGATCCATTTGTATTCACTTAAGTACACCTAAAACATATATTTTGAGTGTGAATGGATCTAAACATTTAAGAGGTGTGGGCCTCTTTATTTATGTAACCTTCAAAATTAAAAAAATGACATTATTCATAGATTCAATTGAAATTTTTATTATTGGTGATTTCATGACACAATAAACTTCAATCGGTCAATTGATTTTCAATACTTTTCTTATGATTTTGGCCTCCACATGGTCCAGAGCCTGTAGAAGCTCCTTGTCTGTTTGGGAACTTCTGGTAAGGAGCTTCTACAAGCTCCCAATAAAAAGGGAGCAGCAAAATCAACTTCCCAAACAGCTCCCAAAAATCTCCCAAGTTCCCAAAGAAGCTCCCAAGCTCCCATGAGCAGGGAAGTAATGGGTACGGGTTGCCAAAAACCCGTGAGCGGTACCCGTGCAACTATGAACGATCCTTTTTTGGATAACTGGTCATGTTTTTAGCATTGGTAACAATTCTGAATTTTTTGGCTAATTTTCTTGGGAAATCTGGTGAATTTATTCTACAAAATCTGTAATTTCTACTGGAGTAAGCTATCTACCCAAAAATTTGCACCAGGTCTCACCCGGGCCGTCTTGTAGATAGCTTACTCTGTTACCTTACATTGTGAGAGGTAGATACCCTCTGTTCCACCATGATGAATGCTCTTGACCACTCACTTTTCGTTGGAAAACTTCATCCCTAGATGTGGGTCCACCCCACTCTTCTTAGTCGAAAAACTAACTAAGAAAACTTCTACATGGGTCCACCCCGCTCTTCTGTAGTGATATATTCCTTGATAATATTTGTTACTTGTTTGTAGATATCGCTTGGATGCCCATGCATAGGGAGCCTCGTTATCCATGGTAAATCAACCATGGTCAAATCCGGTGCATTCGACTTGCTGACATGAAGAGTTATAGACGTATCACTTAGAGCCTTGTCACAGGTCTCTTCTGTAGCGGTATCGATTGCTTGTTTAATTTCAGTTTCTAACTTTTTTTTCTTATTTTCTTTGTATTCAATCACAATTTTCACAATCTTCGGTTTTGCTGCATCTCTGCAATCTCATAATAAGCAGGACTCTAGTACAAATCCCTTTCCCTGTTGGAAGGCTAATCCGTGCGAGGGATTCCAGTACACTTGATTTTCCTGATGACTGATCACCAATAACAACAATAGTGGGAAACTGGATGCCCTCATTCACTACTCCAAGTTTCCTTGCACAATTACCATCAAACAATGGCCTAATTCATTCATTATAGCTTTGGCTTAATTTTAGAGCATCTTGTCTCTTGTTACTTATTTCAGAGGACATTCTGTGCAATCTTGATGTTACAAATTGTTGCGGTGATAACGCAAAAAATAATTAAAAAACCATGGTAACTACTCTAGGGAGAGAGGGAATATATTTGATGACATTTGTGTGCCTGTGAACTAGAAAGAGACGTTAACTATTAATCAACAGTTTATATAACTGATAACACCGAAAATTTACAAACATGAAGATGGATTCAGATTACATCCCCATTTTAGGGCGGGGAATTTAGCAAGAAAGCATTTTCTATTGACTTCGAAAATGTTCCAAGACTGGGAAGTGCTACAGTCTGTCTAGAGAGATCAAGTTAAATGAACCCAGGGAAGATGAGTGATCAAGTAAAATGGGAAGGCTTTGCTTCATCTCTAAACTGCTATGTACTGTTTAACAACGTTTCATAGAGGCAAACAAAAAGAGTAGAACATTAGCTGTTAAATCCACTTCACACTTGGGTCTTGAGAAATTGACTTCAGTGTTTAAGGACCTCTCAAGTTGATAGAATCCAAATTACAGTGTATCCTATTCAAAGTTTGTGCCTCTTTATGTCTATTTATATCAACATGTCTATATATAAATTAAATATTGGATTGACTTGTAGATATTCAGCTGTACTCATCTATTAGGTCTACTATTGTTCTGCTATTATATTTTTATAGCTTTGTTTCTTGCCTGTTTTTTTTTATTTGCATATCGAAACAAGGAAAATAATTTACTCGTTAGCCTTTCCTTTCGTTTTTTGTTTTCATACTGAGTTAACAATCCACCAGGAACAATAGAGCTAGCACACCACAATTCAACGGTGAACGCCGATAGGGATCCAAAAGTTATGCCAATCGAAACTTGGAATATAAAACAAAATTTATTCTACTTTACCTTCAATTGTTCATCATAAATAGGTAAAAATACTTTCAGTGCCATGTAAACCTTAAAGATATCAATTGTTTCAAACACCCTAAAGTTTATGGCAATGTCTGCACTCCAGTCCCGCTCAAATCCAAAACCTTGAGAGAGCTCAAGCTCGCAAGCAACCTTTCTGAGATTTTTTTAATTCTCTGTTTCAGGAGATTAACAACGAGGAGATCATTTGTGGAGCTCTTAATGGCTGGTGCAGAAACGACCTCTCAAGAAACAAATGAATTGCTTTCCATATTGGGATGAATTTGACACTCACAGAGATCTCAAGCACAATCACATGCCCTACGGAAATAATTCCGTCTTCTAAGGAGACTGCAACTACGAGTAGAAGTTTTCCGACGAAGAAGAGCATAATGGACCCACTTCTATCACTGAAGTTTTCCGACAAGAAGAGAGCAGTCATCCTAGTGGGATGGATGGTCTCTACCTCAAGCTATCTACTAGACGGCTAGGATAGGACCTAGTGCAAATCGTTGGGTAGATAGCTTACTCTATTTCTATTGTTTGTTGAGCAATTTTAAGCGCATAAATGAAATACACAAAAACCCACACTTTATAAAATCTGATAGTATTTTTGGAATTTTTTAAAATTCTTTAAAAATTCATAACAAAATACAAAACTGATAAAAACCATTCAAAAAAACCATGGCATAACAAAAAAACAAAAAACTGATAAAAACCAACTAGAAAAACCATCCCCCCCAAAAGGGAAATTCTGTCCCCTGTTTAAACTAGTTTGTTATTTACTAATGATTTGGGACATGGTTATGTTGCTTTTGGAAGCCTAAAAAGATTTGGTGTTCTAGGTCTATTTCCTATTGTAGTTTTGGAGTTATAGAAAGTATCCTAGAGTTAGTTGTGGAACCCATGATATAGTGGCTGCAAAACATACAAAAGAGTAATTGTAGAACCTGTGATAGAGTGGTTGTGGAACCTGTTTTTCCCAGACATGGACCAACATAATTCTCAATCTTTGAAGGTCATGAGATGGTTACAACATGAATATTATTCAGAAGTTTTATTTCATTTGAGCTGTAGAAACAAGTATAACGGTTTTAGATCTAACTAGGAGTTGCAGAAAATTATCAACAAGTTCAACATCTTGATGACACAATTGGTAACAACTCCCAAGTTTGATTCGCCATCTAGGATCATTAGTCTGATCGAGAAATCACTATAATTAAATTAATCTTATGTTTGTAGTGTTGATTTCTTCATTTAGTTGCGCAATCATCGGGAGATTGAGTTGGGATGGTGCCATTCTTGGTAATCCATTGCAACTACAGAACCAATACCGTGAACGGATAATTCCTCTCTGGGATTTATATGATGTATAAAAAGTCTTAATTCTTTGTTGTAGAAGGGAGCCATAGATCTATAGAAGTGTTGAATATTGTTGTACCCAGACTGTTATTTTATAAAAAGATTTTCTATTGCTAGTTTCCTAATGCATGGAATATCCTTGTGTGATTGAGTGGCTTGTTCAACTTTTGCTTTCAAAGGCAAGCCCCCCTTCCGAGGACATGTGTTGATTGTAAATTAGTTTTCTCTTTCTATAATTTGCAAGAGAGTGGCGTTCTTTATTCAATTCTATTATATTGATTGATTGGAGTGTTTTCCTTTTAATGCTTTGATTAATTATATGTTGCATGGTACAAAATGCTTTGTTTTATGATATGGATGCATAAATTTGGAGTTAATGACTTCTTGGAAGTTGGATTAAGGTTTTGGGCACCCGTAAGAACCTGCTACCCAAATATGATGCAATGGGAGCGCATGAGTGGAACAAAACAAGAACGCACACATACTTCCTAGATGTGTGCACGTGCTCCCACTTTGGTTGTGGCGAACATCCATGCTAGATTGCCAGCATGGACAATAGGATCGCGCATGCGCCCCTAATGATGTGCTCACGTTCCTATGCGCACATGCGTATGTGGACATGCACGTGTGTTTTACGCGATCGCACACAGGGACGTGCACACGTCCCTGTGTTTAAAAAAAATAGTGAACAATTTGTTTTGTTCACAGCCCACCTGTGAGCATGTAAGGAGGTAAAAACGATCCCTAAGGAGATGAAAACAATCCCCAAGGAGACGAAAATGACCCCTAAGGAGCCCAACAGAAGTGTCCAACTTGCCTAAAACTACATCCATGACATTGGAGTAAGGTAAATGGAGTAGGAATGTAATTTGTTTTGTTTATTTCAATCTTTTTTTATTGTTTTTCAAATAAAATACAAAATTAAAAAAAATTGAAAATCAATTGAAATGGGCAAACTTTGATATTGCATGTACAAATTACCTAAACATAATGACAAATACCAATGAACCATTCTAAGAAAGGAATGAAACAAGCCAATTAGAGGACCCAAACCCCAAATTAAATGAAGAAAACCTCGAATTAAACGAAGAAAACCCCAAAGATGAATTACACGGGGATTTAAACCAATTAAGAATTTTGAGTGATGAACTGAAGAACACCAGGGAACCCTCTCAGGTTTCCCTCGCCACACCACTACAAAACATAATAGAATATATCAACATTTCCCACAGTGAGATAACCAGTTTGAGTGAATATAGGGCTCGAATGAGAGAGCATTATGGCACTAGTATATCTAAAGAGGATATAAAAAACCTGAATATCACAAAAGCCCAACTGTGGAGCAAATTTACAGATCCGAGAACAGGACAAGTTACAACCTCCATATATGAGGAAGAGGTGAGTTTGCATGGACTGGTGTAATTACAAGCCGTGGAGAGAAACCTGGAGGAAGAGATGGTTCATGGTTTTTGACAAGCCTCCATGCAACAATGTCGAGGTCCCAGAGTATTTTCTCAGGAAACTGTGGGTTGAGTTTGTGTTAGGGTTCCATGTGAACTACTTCGACACATCACCAAGTTCTAGGGCATTGGTTTTGGCTCAGCCCAAGATCGATCTCATGCTCACCGGAACCCACTCAAAGGACCTCTTACACCTAGGAGAGAGCCAAACCCACTTCCTCAACCCCCTGGGTTAGCTAGAGGGCTAGATGAGATCCATGAGTTCATTAGACGTGCCACACGACACCTTCTCAGGCATACCACATTTGTGGCTATGTCCTCGCAGAGCAAGTAGGACCACCCCAAGAGACACACTTCTGCATGGTCTACTGGTGGTGGGCCAGGGAGAGCAGCTACAGGTGGTAGCCAGGATGGTCCATCTAGCTCGATGGGAATAGTGCCACATTGTTGTTCTCACTCTAGGCATCCATGCTAGGTTCCCATGCAGGAGCATGCCATAGAGAGCTACCTACACTAGGTTAGTTATTGTTTTATTTAATGTTCAAGTATTGATTATACGTCATGCAATCTCATAATTTATAATAAATTTATCTTATAATCAGATGTTGATGACTTTATTTTTTTTAATGTACATCTATTCAGTGCCGAGTCTCCAACACCCAGGTGGGAGGGCGTTGGTTCCTTCAACCTAAATGGAGTCATGGCAGCTGCAGAGGACATTGTGACACCATACACACAGGTATTTTTATTTTAGTAATTAAATTTAATGTTAGTAGTTAATCTTGTCGTCCAATGTAGTTAATATTTAGTATTTGAATTTAAATATTTTTGTGCAAATGAACAGGTGGCCGCAGGATTGAGTGACCGTCCATCCCCACCAGGGATCAGTAGATCCCCTCGTGAGCAGGTAACTTGCAATAAAGTATAAATTTAATTTCAGTTTTGATAGATTTTATTTGTATAGTTATATATTTTATGTACTAAATATGAGGCCATGAATATGTATGTAGGCCAGACTACATAGGCACATTCATTTCACTATCTCTCCAACGAATGAATTTTTCCCACCATATATTCCAGGTGTATCCCCTGGCATACATGTCCCTTTCCCTGCATCCCTCCCCACCCCGTTCCATCCATCCCTTTCCTCCCACCCACCACCACACTTCCATCCAGCTCCCCCCTCCTAGCCCCATCCATCCACCCCTCCATTGCATTTTCCCATGTTTCCACCCTCCCCCCTGCGACCACATTACACCATCCATTCACATTCACCCATCCCTCCACCCCATCCCAGACCTCATCCTCCTCCCCCATATTCCCCCACCACCCTCGTTTCCTCTTCCAAGGTGGCCTGTTCCATTCTACAGCCAGTTGCTGTTTATCGTCATACATCACCACTTCGCCCACTCCAGTTCATGCCCTTTCCCACCGTGACCCCTAGTGTTGTAGCCAATGTCGATGTGGCTACATCCTTTGCTATGCCATCCACCCTAGCATTAGAGCAGGTTGTCCAGCCCACTTCTCCACCTGTCACCCTTGAGGACTAGTCGATTGCTCCACCTACCAGCCCCCAGGACCATCCTGTTGTGTTCACGGTGAGATTGATTAGTTTATGAAAATCTCGTGCAATACTAACGAAAATTATCATAGGCAGTAAATTTTATGAGTTATCTTACTGTTTAAATGTTGTAGGGTGGCATTTCCGAGAGACTTGAATCACGGAGGAGGGTAGCCTGCTCACCACTTATGGTCTCGTCTCAGGTGAGCTATTCAAAATTTGAAAACATAATTTTGATTTTTAAATTGTGTTTTATACTTGTATAATTTCCTATAAGAGTTGACATTTGATTGTTGTTGTTTCAGAGCCCAAGGGGAGGTGGTCGAAGTAGCCAGAAGAACCGAGCTTCCTCTAGCTCAAAGAAGAGGAAGCTCGATTTTGGAGGTGCACCTGGGAGCTCTGAGGGTGGGAAGGAGGATTGAGAGACCCTCCTATGTACACTAGCCATGATGTGGCATTTTGGCACGAGTTGCCATATTTTGTATAGGGAACAAGTTGCCATATTTTGTATATGGCACGAGTTTCCATTGTATAGACATTGGGAATGATGATCCCTTTTTCAATACTACTATATATGATTGGAAATTTTTGTATATTAATATATCATTTTTTACTTCTTTATATTACTTTTCCTTTTATTACAGATTTGAATGCATTATGTCGAATGCAGTAGTAGTTTACAGTTGATGATCATTCAATACTTATTGTTGACAAAGCAATAAAGTCTGCATGTTCACAATAAAATGCATACAAAATTTAACACTGTAGGTTAGTTAACAAAAAAATACACAAATGCATAAACATGTACAATAACAATGATAATTGAACTCTAACTCCTATAGAACCCTAAATCATATTGAACCAACATACTAACACCTACAGTCTTATTCATTGTCCAAATTGCAATAGAAAGCACTTTTTTTCCTTTGGTATTTACATAGTAATTATTGTCTCATTTTGTAAGCTAGAAATTGATATTGGAATGATCTTCTCTTACAATTTGATTGACTGGAAATTTCATATTATTGATGAGTTGAGAATCATATTGAACATGACTGTTGTTGGCTTGCATTTTTTACATCTACTTGGCAAACATTGATTTTGATAAATTTGGAAATTCATATAATTTGAAGACGAAGTTGACATTGCTTACTCTCATTGAATACATACATATTTGTTATTTTATTGTTGAGCACTTGCAATTTTAACGATATATTGTACTAGTTGCAATTTTAACGATTTAAGGGCTAGCATGCATAACCTAGGCAGCCATAGGACACACCTAAACCATTCTATTCTAGCCTAAACCTTGCTAAATCCCTTTCCCTAGACTCCTACCTTTCCCTCTCTCTAAATCAAGGCTTATTCCTTTCATTTCAACACTACTTAGACCCCCACGGATCTCCCTATATCTTTGACTGTAATATCCATTTTGGATAGCCCTAGAACACCACTAACTCATCCTAAGATACCCTAACTTCTTCACTGCAATATCCTATTTAGGGCATCCCTAATAGCCTTCTTACCCACCTATCATAGCCTCAGGTCACTACCTTTCCTTCCTATCTTACCCAATCACTAACGCCTCCCCTCACATTTTTCCATAACCCAATTTAAAGTGGCACAAAGACACCCTAAAGGGACTGTATATAAACAATCATTCACAGCCATACTTAAACAAATTTGACAGTGGTCTATAAACATCCATAACATGGAAAAATACTAGAAAATGCCTTGAATTGCTTGCAAGTCATTGTGTCATCAAAAGCCAAGTGAATATACTTCTTATCATTCCTACTTGACTGGAAATTACATCTTGGATTGTCATAAGACATTTTACTTGACCGAAAATTACATCTTGGACTGTCATAAGACATTTTACTTGACTGGAAATTTGATTTGCTTTAAGAGTCCCATTGGCTTGGAAACTTGGCACTTATAAAATTGTTTATCACTGATGTTTACTTAAAAATATTGTACCTTTGTCTTGACAAGATAAAAAGTGAAATATAGGACTGTCATAATGCTAAATGCTTGGCTGGAAATAATTTTGTTTTGACGGTACCTTTCACTAATTCAAATTGCCATTTCAACTCTTGTTTATCTTTAGTACTTGCGTTTGGGATTGTACACTCATTTTGGCAACATGGAAATTAGTGTTTTGGACTGTCATAATCATTTTGACTTGGCTGGAAATCATTCTTAGTTTGACAGTCCTATCTTCATGAAAAGTGTATTGATTGGGGTCTATGTCAATGTACGTCAGTTGAAAAAGAGGTTGAATTTGTACGATATGATGATAGCATCCCATAAACAACACTAACATGCTTCAACCACACGCATAATTAAAATGAAAACGTCCCATAAAAATTGTTCTTCCTTGACAAATAAAAAATGAAACAAGTTCATGAATATGTGTCTTCTATAACGATCTATTGAGCACTTGCACTTTTAACGATCTATTGTACTTGTTGATATTTTAACTATTTAAGGGTTAGCATGGATAACCTAGGGTTTAGAATCAATGAGGAAACCCTAACCCTAACTAAAGTTTAAAGGTTAGCATGCATAACCTAGGATTTATAATCAATGAGGAAACCCTGATAGGCAATATCCTATTTAGGGCAGCCCTAATAGCCTTCTTACCCACCTATGATAGCCTAAGGTCACTTCCTTGCCTTCCTATCTTACCCACTCACTTCCTATCTTGTCATCCCTATTGATCCTTCCTTTGGCAGCAACATGTTCTCTTTGGGTGTACAATCATGGTTTGAAGGGTCATTTTGGCTAGCAAGTTCCTTTTATTTCAGAGGATTTTCCTTAGTCATCATCTTGATGCCCTACACAAGTGCATGATGACATATCCAAACGTTTTCACTTAGGATATCTAACAAAATAAATGTCATTAAAGTTTACTTAACAAATTCAACCCAAAATTATTCAAATTAGCATGCATAACCAATGCTAGAATCTACATAATCATAAAGATAATATAAGCTAAAATTCAAATCTCCAAGTACACAATATTTGGACAACTGAAATAGTTTTTATGTATATGTATATATATTTGGAAACCATAAGAAAAGCTATCCCCAAACTATAATTGTTGTCATTAAGGTATCCACACTATAATTGTTTTCCTTGTTAGGGTTTATAAACCCTAATCATCTTTCATCATAGAAGCACATGGCATTTCAGGAAAGTCTAGCACCAATTTTGACGTCAACATGTCTATCCTAGGATGATTCCTCAAACCCTAGGTCTTTGACTATTGCATCAACACAAACACCAAGACCTCCATGGAAAATCAACTAAACTTAAAAAATTCTTCTTCTAAGCAAGGAATCAAAAGAAGCTTGAGACTTATCAAGTTAAGTTTTCCATAGTCTTTCCCTAACCTCCATGTATCACACAAGAACAAGACTGCAATATCACCAAAGACATTAGCTCTTTTCTTTGTATCTTCTATAGGGTTGGAACCCTAATTCTACCTCCGTTGCCTTCACAACAAGAGCTATAGATTTTGCAAGACAACCATCAATTCCTCTAGTATTATATCTCCTTCTCCAAGGTTTACTTACATATATAAACCCTAGTGTCCTCATACATATCCAAGTTTCCTCATGTAATGCATTCCTTCTCTAGTTGTGTACCATATCTTCTTGTTCCCAATGCTCCTCGACATATGTGTTAGAGGTGGTTACAATGCTCCAATTCTTATCCTCAATATGTGTGCCAAGGTGGTTACTATGCTCATTTGCTTCTCCTCAACATGTGTGTGAAGGTGGTCACTATGGTCCAATATTTCACTTATCTTCATCCTAATATCACAAGGAAACCCAATAAAATTAACCCTAGTCCAAGTGTATGTTAACACCATGAAGATACATCCCTTAGGGCACTCTTTCCAAGCATATAACATATCCAGAACCTCTTATTACAACAAAGTACAACATCAATAAATCTACTGAGAAAAACCCTACTTTACGAAATCGATGCATAATGAAGTCACTGGGCCATGCAAATGTGGTGGAGAGGACTCACTAGAGGTAATGGCATGCCAAGAGACCAACAGAGTTGACAGCTTGTCGATCCAACCTCCGGTGGCCCAGTTATGTTGAGTTGGAAGTCGCATGAAAATGTCGTTCAGGGACACTTGGTCACTCTCGATCTGAGAGTGAAAAACCAAATGGAGTAGCAAGATTGCATGACGTTGGATCCAATAGGTGTGTATGTCCAATGCCGATATGGGAACACCACCAAGACTAGTACGGTGGAGGGTTTTGCAGAGTTGACCCACCAATGTGAGAGTTGCATTAAAGGAAACTGTGCAAAACCCTAGTTTACAAAACCGATGCACATTGAAGTCACTGGGACATGCAAATGCGGTGGAGAGGGCCCACTAGAGGTAATGGCATGCCAGGAGACCAACATATTTTACAACTTGTCGATCTAACCTCCGATTGATGAGTTATGTCAAGTTGGAAGTCACATGAAAATGTTGTTCAGGGACACTTGGTCACTCTTGCTCCGTGAGAGAAAAACCAAACAGAGCAGCAAGATTGCATGTCGTTGGCTCCGACAGGTGTGTATGGCCAATTTCAATATGGGAACACCACCAATATTGGCACGGTGGATGGTTTTGCAAAGTTGACCCACCAATGCGAGAGTTGCATTGAAGGAAACTGAGCAAAAACCTAGTTTACAAAACTGATGCACATTGAAGTCACTAGGCCATGCAAACATGGTGGAGAGGGCCCATTAGAGGTAATGGCATGCCAGGAGACCATTGGAGTTGAGGGCTCATTGATCTAACCTCTGGTTTCTGAGTTATGTCGAGTTGGAAGTCGCATGAAAATTCTGTTCAAGGACACTTGGTCACTCTCGTTCCGGGAGTGAAAAACCAAATAGAGTAGCAAGATTGCATGCCATTGGCTCTGACAAGTGTGTATGGATAATTTTGATATGGGAACACCACCAATACTGGCACGATGGAGGGTTTTGCAGAGTTGACCCACCAATGCGAGAGTGGCATTGAAGGAAACTGATGAAAACCCTAGTTTACGAAACCGATGCACATTGAAGTCACTGGGCCATGAAAATGCAATGGAGAGGTCCCACTAGAGGTAATGGCATGCCAGGAGACCAATGGAGTTGACGGCTTGTCGATTTGACCTATGGTTTCCGAGTTATGTCGTGTTGGAAGTCGCATGAAAATGTCGTTTAGGGACACTTGCTCACTCTCGGTCCGGTAGAGAAAAACCAAATGGAGTAGCAAGATTGCATGCCGTTGGCTCCGACAGGTGTGTATGGATAATGATGATATGGGAACACCACCAATACTAGCACGGTGGAGGTATTTGTAGAGTTGACCCACCAATGCGAGAGTTGCATTGAAGGAAACTGAGGAAAACCCTAGTTTATGAAACCGATGCTCATTGAAGTCACTGGGCCATGCAAATGCGGTGGAGAGGGCCCACTAGAGGTAATGGCATGCAAGGAGACCAACAAAGTCGACGACTCATTGATTCGACCTCTGGTTGCCAAGTTATGTCGAGTTGGAAGTCACATGAAAATGTTGTTTAGGGACACTTGGTCACTCTCGGTCTGAGATGACAAGGTAATTGTTGGGCATGGTAAGAGCATGACTAAAGGTTGAAGAAGGACTTGGGAAGTCAATTTGCAATGAAGTCCAAATCCAATATCTCTTGAATGTGATTTGCTTTCCATCGATGTTGAAGGAAGTATACTATCTCATATCTCTACCGCCGCCTATGTCCTGATTGGAACACTTAATATGTAAGCAAGCAAGGAACTATATTACTGAAAAAAAGATAGAAGAAATCTTACTTGGAAAGACATAATCCGAGTTGTCCCGAAAGACTTAATATGGGTGTATTTAGCTATGGTATATGATAGAAACTTTATCTCTTAAACATGAACAACTCTTTGACCTTTCTCCGTGTTATACCTTCTGCTTTCACATTCAATTCTAATTATTGACTCAAGTAGAAGAAGGATAAAAACTTACTAGAATAACAATTAAAATTTAGAGATGAAAGCATAATACACAAGTCAAATACCATTTTACAATATTAGAGCAATTATTTTTTGTTTAGTATCCTGATGTAACACAAATTGGAGAGAAAGTTGCAAATATTTTGGTTGACCAGGCGGGACATGTAGAGAACAATATAAAGTGTGGAGTTAGCAAACCTATGAAGGACATGATGTTGGTTTCCTAACAATATTTCCTCCCTCCAAATCTGGAAAAAATTTAAACCTAAAAATATGCTATACAAGCCTAATGGAAGACCAAAAAAATAATCATGTTTTAGTTAGCTGCAATAATATCTCACTTTTGACCAACATTTTTATTACTCACATGCTTAAGCCTCTTGCACCACTCACCATAGAACATTGACCGGGGATCCGATGGACGAACCGTCGGTTCCGTTGGGATCGTGGCATGGGATTATGGCTAGGGTGGCCTCCCACCCATCTTTGCATGACCCGGGCATGCCTCCATGCCATATTTTGAAAACTAGGGTTTCTCCCAAGTGGAGTGTAAGCACAATTACCCAATCTCATTCAATATATCCATATGGATCCTCTTTGTTGCTAATTGCTTCCATCAATATCTCATGCTCTGAATGAGGCAAGAAGTAATGCACCTTGGTTGACATTGTCTGTAGATGGATGTTCATGCCAAGAATCAAGTTTGTGAGGTGATAGACCATAAAACCTAGTCTATAATCCATGAATACATGCCCACTAGTTCTTCTTGATTTCCCATCTAGTGTAATATATTCATCCTCAACCACCATTGAGCCAATAGGAAATTCATTGCCTTCATCATCAATCAATGATCCATTCAATATTTACTTACCTTGAATGCATCGTGCCAACCAATAATCCGTACCCCATTCATTGTCTTTCGGGGCAACGACTGCATATATGTGTCTTGGTTGTACAAGATCTGAGATATGGTCATAGTTTGTCAAAATCTCTGACTAACCCTCCTTTAAGTGGGTTGTTTCACCAACTACACGTGGGTCTACTACAAGTGACACATGATCCCAATCATCAACCAAATCCATGCATTCGCATTCATCCCATTCACCACTGCTACAAGGGATGCAAAATAAAGAAAGTTTTCACGTCCATATTTCAAATAGGGGGCTATTTGAGCTTCGAACCAAATGAAATCCACGTGTTTCTTGTATTGTTCCGCAACTATAGGAACGTGATCGATCTATGTCAACCATATGCCAAAAATTATTGACTGGACTTCCTACCCCTGTTGATGTATATTGCACTTTAGTTCGGTTTGAGATTGTTGCAGAGCACCATTGAACTATGAATTTTGCATCTTTGATATGGGGTTTTCTGGTAAACCTCATATCCTCCCTTTGTAGTGTGGTCTTGATGCATGCACCGGCCCCATCATGCTCACCTTTGTCGTTCTTGGTCTCAAAGTAGTTCCATATATGCGACACATTATAAGTCTTATGTAACATACTCATCCATTGGAAGACTCAAGCATTTTTGAACTGGCCCGCACAACCATCTGACTATATCCAATGTTGATCCATCTGTATATCTCCCTCCTTTAGTTGACCATAGAAAATTAGAAAATAGTGTTGCACATAATGCAGATCATGGCATTTGTCATCACTTATGTAAAAGTTTGTCTACTTCTGTATTATCCTGTTGTTAATGCTGCTCTCAGGGCCATGCCTATACATAATATGTACCATGATGCTGACCTCATCAGAATGGTAGTATTCAATATGAATTTAATTTTGTGGCTAAAGGTTGTAGTTTTATGCAAAATCCACAATTGACAATATGGTCCCAATGGGAAAGTTGTCTCTGCATTTTCTGTACTGCTCATCCTACCATCACGCTACATGCACATGTTGAACATACTGCTCGGTTTTCTTGTAGAACTCCTTCAAAAAATCACATACCCGTACCTGTTTCCATGAAAACAAGGGTCGTATTAGAATGTGACCTTTAAAGAATGTATATGTAGAAACTGAACATGCAATAATGATTTGCACATGTGACTTCACCAATGAAATATTTTTACTTTCCTTCACACTATCTGATTGATAGTTTATGTACTTGAAGCTCTGCATCTCCACGCTCATATTGCCAAATTGATGTGCATTGCTTCCATGAATGCAACGGTTCAAAAGAGAAAACCAACTGCACCTAGAACAATTCCCATATAGACATGATTTTCCATAGTATTTTTGTCCTTCATGCATTGGACACATGATGTTGACGATAAAATCTCTCGATGCATTCGGTGGTATTACAGATTCATTACATCCCCTGCTCAAGGTTAGTATGCAAATCACAAAATATATGTTTATGCGTTTCATACAAATATTCATATTCTACATGGTATCTACAACGGCATGTGTTTCGATCAATGCATATAGGAACATACCATGGTTTACATTTCTCAAAGGACCTTTGGCCCAGGTTCAATTATGTGTGTTCATTCCTGAATCTCTCATAGAGTTAAGTCTATGTTGTGTCAAGGAAGTGTTTGACGTGGGGTTCATGTTCAGTAGAACCTTTTCTCAGCTTTAGCACATCTCTTTGATTAGATGAAGGTCTAGTATGATCATGCCAAAAATTTTGTACTAAGTCCTTAACAACATCAATTAGCTTCATATCTCGACAAGGAAACCTGCCGACAAAATTCCAACAATCTTTTCCACTTGGAGTCTGTAGATTTTCTCTTATAACAGAGTACTTCAAAATAGTTTTTCTATTTAGTTTAAGTATCTGAGAAGTGTGTGAAAGGAGGTGACGTTTCCATGTGGACTTGCTTACAACTGATTCTGATAACACACGACAAGCTGCAACACAAAGATCTTTAGTACAAGACATCTTCCCAATCACATTAAAAGTAGATTGGAGATTTCTAACAATATGATTGTTAACCTCTAAACTTCTAACCATATTTATGTCCAGAATTCTCCTAACAACAACTAAACAATTTGACTTTAACAAACATAGTAATAATTGACATTTACCTGCATCGCCTTTGGATTCAAAATATTCCTTCATTAATTTGCTACATTTCCAATCGATAGTGCATTTGGGAAACTTATATTCAAGGCCTGATAGACAACTTTCATCCACATGGATACGTCTAGGAGTCTTTTTTCTTGCAGTAGATAGTCGAGGTAGGGAAGGTGGACATGAGCTACGGATCCTAGGGATTCTTTGTTGTGGTGCTTCATTCACATGTCGGTCCATATTGGGAGTGTGCTCAACATGGTTGTGGTCTTCTTGGAGAGATTGCAAATTAATCATTGCTCCTAGGTCCAACGCTTCATACTCGGTGTCTCTCAATATACCTATGTCTTCAGGAGATTCAACATGGCTCATTGATGGATTGTTGGTTGGAGATTGTGTTGATGTTGGACACAACCAATTCACCCCTGGTTCTGAGGTAGAGGTTGTTATGTCATCAACTCTATTAGGATCATTTGTAGTATCAGTGGAAATATCTGGACCATGTCTCACTCTCTCCATTACCAACTTGGACTTTTGTCTTACCTCATTTTCCTTTTTCAATGGGCATATTCCTTCTAGTTTTTCTTGCTTTGTTACATGAGTTGCCCATATCCAAAAGTTTCTTTATCAAAACTATGAGGTATACCCTTGCATAAGAAGCAACAAATAAGGTAATAGTTCCATTATATAAGAAACATGACGCATTCCAACATAATTAACTAAATTACAAATATTTTAGTATGGTAATTATTGGCATTGATACATAAACGTTGATTAAAGGTTTCTCTTTATGTTTGAACAAAAGTTTCATTTCTATACTTT